>SJYA01002726.1:2303637-2397105 GCA_006410615.1 Neotragus moschatus | reverse complement strand
AGGATGGGGGGGCGGGGCTTGTAGATTATTTACATCTGCACAGAAGGATGATTATCATACCTTTCTCCAATCACCTTCCCCCACCCCCCAAACCCCTTCCCACACCTCAGAATGCCCCATGACTTTATTCCTTAGTCCATAAATACACCCAGGCCCTCACCTCCAGGGAGGTAAGCTTGAGATATGTTTGTCTGTCTCCTCCTTTGCTTGCCTTGTAAATAAACCCTCTCTGTTCTCTTTGTTGCAAACCTTGGCTTCTCAGCGTTTTGACTTCCCCTTTTTAGCAAAATGGTACAGAACTCTCCTGCCAATGCTTGAGATGTAAGAGAGGCAAGGTCGTGGGTTCTGTCCCTGAGTCATGAAGAGACCCTGGAGGTAGGGCATGGCAACTCACTCCAGTATTCTTGCTGGAGAATCCCATGGACAGAGGAACCTAGCGGGCTACAATCCATGGGGTCATAAAGAGTTGAGCATGAGTGAAGTGATTTAGCATATATGATTGCAATCCTAACCTGGATACTATGTATTATCTTTTTATATGTTGTTGAATTCTATTTATAAATTTATTGTTTAGGATTTTTGCACCTATATTCATGAGAAACTGGATATTATAATTTTCCTTTCTAATTCTATTCTTACCTTGTTTTGTATCAAGGTTATAGTGATCTCTTAGAATCAGGGATTCTTCCCTCACTTTCTATTCTCCAGAAAATTTACTTAAATTTGGAATGATTATTCATTAAAAGTTTGGTGGAACCTGTAAAACTTTGGGGAGTCTGATTTTTTTCTGTATGTAAATATGTTCTACTGCTGGTTAAAGCTTTTAATTGTTGAAGGAATATACTTTTTTGAGATTCTGTTGGCAGCTTTTTCAGACTTCAAGTCATTTCAAGTGCCTGGACATTCCTTTCTTGGGGTTAGTACCATTTGGCCTCTCAAGGTTATCTTGTTGGTCAAATTAGGAAATGCATGAGGAAGCACTTCTAAAGCTTAAAAGTGGAATGTAATCTCTTTGCACCTGCTTAAGTGATAAGCATTCTCCAAAGTTTTTCCTTCTACCCTTACCTCATTTCTTTTCCTGCATTGTATTCTCTTCTCTGGTGATTTCAATAGTCCTTAGGCTTAAGATTTCCCCTCGAGGCATATGATTCTCAGGTTGACATCTATAGCTCCAAATCGTTTTTTTCAAATTTCACATCAGAATTTCCAATTGTTTCATAGGCAACAAATACTGCCAACCTTTCAAAATCAGCTGGTTCAAAACGTCTTCACAGGTGGTCCAATGGTTAAGACTTCACTTCCCAAAGCAGTGGAGCGGGTTCCTTTCCTGGTCAGGGAGCTGAGATCCACATGCCTCAGGGGCAAAAATCAAAAACATTAAAAAAAAAAAAAACAGAAACAGTAGTATAGTCAATTTAATAAAGACTTTTTAAAAAACTGAAACATTTTCACTATCTCCTCCATCCCCCCCACCTTCTCTTCATAGTTTACCTTTTATTCTCTTCATCATTTACCTTTTCTTCTCTGTCCATTGTTCCAAACACAAACTAAAATATCCAAGAAATATTTTGGCCTCTTCCTCTCACTAGACCCAAGCTACCACATACAGCTTCACATTTGGTTAATTCTTAACACAGCCTGCCCTTCTTCATCCCTATAGTTAATTCCATCCGAAAAGTTTCATTCAGGTACTCATTACCTCATGCCCGGATCACTGCAACAATTCTCTGATTGATCTCCCCATCCAGACTATCCTTGATTCAGTAAATCCTACACATCATTCCAAATTATTATAAAGCACAGCACAGGTCGTCTTGCTCCAACAACACTTAACAGCTCCTCCTTGCCTAAAGAACACAGTATCAAATTTCCCGGTGTTGCTCTTTTGTCTGTTTGAGACACTGGTATGTGTATGCTAAAGGAAATAAGTAGTAATTGTTATACACCATTTACGAATTTCTTTGTTAGAGCTGGCTCCTTTTACTATGATCTCAACTCTAGAGAACAGTAGTCAAGTCTGTCCATAAATTTTTCCTAGTTAATCCTAACTTTTATACTACTTTTCCTCAACTATCTAATGTCACCCTTGCCTATACCACTATTTCTCAAAAATATTTTTTTAATCAGCTGTCCATGCGGCTTGTCCCTGCTACTTCTTGTAGCTGAACGCTCATAAATTTTATGTACAGATGTGTGCCCTGTGTTTGGAATGGATTCTGCCTCCATCTCCATGCCTGGTGCTGAAGGGCACACTTGCACATGGATCAACTAACCTAGCACAAGACATAGTATATACTCGGAAGGGAACTGAACCATACATAAAGATTATATCCCTGTGATACATTTCAATGCATGTAAAATAGACTAATCATAATTACTGGCCTAAGGTATTTTAGAATTTACAGGCAAAAAACAGGTAACTCGCTTTTAAATCCCTTACCAGGAAAAATAATCCTTATTAATATACAAAAATAATTCTTTAAAGATGCAAAAGCAGTACATTAATGTAACATTATAAGCATAGGAATATATAGGAGATGACTCAGGACTTAATTAGGGAATAACAAAGTATTCTCTGGATGAAGACCCAACTAATGTTTGTCTACAGAATGAGAACAAGTACATCTTTCGTAGATTCCTTCATGTTTCAAGGACGGTCAAGTTGTGAGAAATGGAAATGTCACAGAAGATGGTGGGTGATAAGTCTCGCCTTGGTGGATAGACAGCTATAACATCTGCTAACTATCCTTTCCCCCCGCCATTGCCTTACCCACACACCCTCCACTGTACCTCCAAATGTTCTTACATTTTGGAAGGAAGGTGTTTCCAGGGGGATGTGTAGAGCAGGGTCTCCACACTTTGTAGTCACTACTACTCGCTTGAATACACTGGCTTGACAATGTTAGGAAGGGAAAACATACCAGCATCTCTTTTTCCTCTGTGCCCAGGAGGATGCAAAGCCAGTGATTTGAATATAGGACAATGTTTGTTGTTTATCAGTCTCAGGAGGAAATTGATGATACACACTAAAGGTTTATTCAAATATATTGGTGAAGGGAACATATATTAATACAAAGATGTGAGTATGGTTAGAGAGCTAGTAACACATGACGAATAACCCACTAACTAGCACCAACAGGAAACCATTACCAGCCCTGGAGCTCAAACAATTACATGAGAAAACAGCTCTCAAATGCCATCAGAGATGGAAATGGGGGAGGTGGGTGTGGCCACATGACAAGAGCTCTGGCTTGTAGGAGACACTCTGCTTTCCTGATGACACCTCCCACTGACCAGACCTAAAGGGCAGCAGAAGGCACAGGAGTCAGGGGGATCCAGTCCTTTGTGGGCAGCCCCCAGGGAAGAGCAGAGAGAAGAATAGATAGAGATGGGAGTCAGGGGGGGGCCAAAGAGAGAAAAACTAGCACTCCCATCTTTCATAAGGAGCTTGAAAACTATTAAATGATGGAAGATATTAAAAGAAGGAGTCTATCTGTCATAGTAACTAATAGTAAGTCAACTATTGAGTGGTAAAAGTAATAGATATTATAATATACTGACTTATAGCAAGGTCAGTAGATTTGACTAACTTAATGGTTTCTGAAGATATATTGATACATGGAATGGAACATTAGAACAAAATATCTGTCCAATCAGAATATCTAGTTAAAGAACTTATACAAGGTCAATACATAGAGAATGGTAGAATCTGAACAAAACCCCAGGCACCAAGAATTTAGTCGATGTGCTCAACCACTGGGTTCTCATGAGCAATGCAGTCTTGAGCATTGCTAGATATTGAACTTAAAAACAAGATGAAAATCCTTGGGAAGGTTTCCCCTCCACTACATTGTGGACAAGAAACAGTTCATTATTTTCCTAGTTCTGAGGATAAGTAACCCTACTCATTCTGTAAACTTGAGGGCAAATGTTACTACAAATACACTAGAAGTTGATGAGACTTTAAAATCATGAACCAAATGACTGTTTAAAGCTACCTTGAAATTATATTTATACATTCTAATACAACTTATTACTTAATCTGCATTAGTACATGTTATCCAGATGAAGAAATGAGAGTTCAGTGATTCAGAATCACTTGGCTACTGAGTGATCAAGCCAAATCCAATCTGGCTGACAGCCAAAATTATCTTCATATCTCTTTAAAACTGAGATCCCCCAAGTCATGCCCTGGATCTGCTAAAGTAGTGTCAGGGTTAGGTTGGGGATGAGTCGTGGAGACTTAACATCTGATATCAGTACTCCTAAAGGCTTCACGGTAAGACCAATGCACTAGCAGGTCCTAATTGTGAGAGATGCAAACTGATCAAATGATACAGCAGCAGATTCTAAGAAGCCAACCCATTTGCTTCTTGATTGATTTTCTGTCTCCAAGTGGACCATCGGTGATAACTGGGAATCTTCTTGTTAAGGGAAAAATTTTGATAAAAGCTCTATTTGGAGTCATGTCATTTGACTTGTTATTGTCAGATCGAGAAATGCAATTTAACAAAATGTTTTTTTTCTGAGACTTGATGTGAGACTTTAAAAGACTTCCTATTTTGACATTTTATGTGTTTTTACAGTTTCCATTGAAAATGGGAAGTTAGTTAAAAGAAAATCACTTCTCTGAAGTTCTGGAAATATCAGTTGAGTTCTGCTCATTCCACTTCTGCTTCTCACACTGGGGTTATCCCAGTATTGCAGCTCCAGGTGAAAGCAAACATAAATTCACAAACACTTGAAGGTGGAGACAACTCTCTACTCCACCAACAATAAAAAAATCATTAGCTCAAACATAAGAGCTCACAAAGGAAGACAGGCACAACCCAAATAGCGAGAAAGGTATAATGAGCGATGTCTGCATGCATGCTAAGTTGCTTCAGTGGTGTCCAACTCTGTGTGACTCTATGGACTGGAGCCCGCCAGGGTCCTCTGTCCATGAGGATTCTCCAGGCAAGAATACTGGAGTGGGTTGCCATGCCCTACTTCAGGAGATCTTTCCAACCTAGGGACTGAAACTGTCTCCTGCGGCTCCTGCACTGAAGGCAGATTCTTTACCCCTGAGCCACCAGGGAAGACCATAATAAGCAATAGGATCTGATAAATTGGGGAATTCCTGTGAATGAGACAAGGTAAATGACAGAGAGGCAACCTCTATTCCTCAGTTTAGTGATGTCTCGTTGCACCCTCTGAAGATTTCAAAAACTTCACCCCAATTAGTGGACTCAACGTTATGCTGAACTAATATTCCTCTTCCATTACTTATCTCTTTCAAACAACTTGCTGGACTATTTCCTAATTGCGTTTAAGAGAAGGGACTTTTAAAAGCAACAGTGTATCATTTTTGTACTGTTCTTTAAACTAGCCAACATTTTTCACCTGANTCCAGGGGATCTTTCCAACCTAGGGACTGAAACTGTCTCCTGCGGCTCCTGCACTACAGGCAGATTCTTTACCCCTGAGCCACCAGGGAAGCCCATAATAAGCAATAGGATCTGATAAATTGGGGAATTCCTGTGACTGAGACAAGGTAAATGACAGAGAGGCAGCCTCTATTCCTCAGTTTAGTGATGTCTCGTTGCACCCTCTGAAGATTTCAAAAACTTCACCCCAATTAGTGGACTCAACGTTATGCTGAACTAATATTCCTCTTCCATTACTTATCTCTTTCAAACAACTTGCTGGACTATTTCCTAATTGCGTTTAAGAGAAGGGACTTTTAAAAGCAACAGTGTATCATTTTTGTACTGTTCTTTAAACTAGCCAACATTTTTCACCTGATTTGTGTTCATCTTTCTTTAGAATAGAATAAGGTCTGAAATCTGGTTACTCTTTTGAAAAATTAGTCATCACTAATACAGAGTGTACCCTTGTTGAATTTAAGAGTCAGTATGCCATTGGCATTCAAGTTAAAAAAAAAAAAAAAAACTCAACAATAATCTAATTTCCCTTCTAATATTTGTATGGCAGCCTTCTGGAGGATTAGCTGCATTAATTCAAGATTGTATTAGGGTAGGATAGATAAACCACTGTGGTGACTCAAATGCAATCCTACTACCAGTGCAAAACATGATTTTGAGCAAAGCAACTGCCCACACGCAACAGATGTATAACTGAGTACGCAAAACTTCATGGGAAGTTGAGTACATAAGCACTTGGTCATTCAGGCTTTGTGCTGACTCAGAAAGGCTGTTCTGGAGCCTGGATGTCTTTCTAACTATGATCCTCCCATTTCCCCATTCCTTTCTAAACAAAAGCTGAAGAGGAATGATGGCCAGACCAAGCAGAACTCCACCTCCAAGAGCCTGCTGTCTTCTGAATGACTGCTGCCTCCTCCATGCAGTCCCTCTGAGGCTGGAGAACCGTTTTCCTTCAAACATGGCTGCTCTGATTAACTCACTGAAGAAGTTCATTTTCTCAGTCCAGANGGATGTCTTTCTAACTATGATCCTCCCATTTCCCCATTCCTTTCTAAACAAAAGCTGAAGAGGAATGATGGCCAGACCAAGCAGAACTCCACCTCCAAGAGCCTGCTGTCTTCTGAATGACTGCTGCCTCCTCCATGCAGTCCCTCTGAGGCTGGAGAACCGTTTTCCTTCAAACATGGCTGCTCTGATTAACTCACTGAAGAAGTTCATTTTCTCAGTCCAGATCTTCATTCTGCTGAGGAAGCAGAGAGAGACATGTATCTAGGAGAATTTGTGGATAATACGATGTGCTAGTCACTCAGTCATGTCCGACTCTTTGAGACCCNGGGAGAGGGGGGAAGGTTTTGGAGAATGGCACTGAAACATGTGTGCTGTTGTGTGGGAAACAAATTGTCGGTCTATATTTGGTTCAGGATACAGGATGCTTGGGACTGGTGCATGGGGATGATCCAGAGAGTTGATGTGGAGTGGGAGGTGGGGGGGAGGTTCAAGATTTGGAACTCATGTACACCTGAGATGAAAAAAAGAATAAAAATTTAAAATTTAAAAATAAATAAATACATAAAAATAAAATATTTTTTACTAATTGAAAATAAGATATTATTTATCAAGATTTGCAAAATGCAGTGAAATATGCAGAGGGACATTGATAATATTAAATGCATATGATAGAATAACATGTATGCATATGTTAGAAATGAAAAAAAGCTGTTTCTTTGAAAAATCAGTGATTTTTATCAGCAATTTTGACAAGCTTATAGCCAAACTAAGGGGAAAAAAGCAAACACAAATTACTAATATCAGAAATCAAAGAGGTTACTCAGCCATAAAAAGGGAACAAATTTGACTCAGGTGTAGTGAGGTGGATGAACCTAGAGCCTTCTTACTACAGAATGAAGTAAGTCAGAAAGAGAAAACAAGTATCATATATTAAATTAATATATGTGGAATCCAGAGGAGGGAATGGCAAACCTCAAGGAGGGAAGGTCTTAATGACTCAGATAACCATAATGGTGTGGTCACTCACCTAGAGCCTTACATCCTAGAGTCTGAACTCAGGTGAGTCTTAGAGAGCATTACTAAAAACAAGGCTAGTGGAGGTGATGGAATTCCAGCTGAGCTATTTAAAATCCTAAAAGATGATGTTGTAAAAGTGCTGCCCTCCATATGTCAGCAAACTTAGAAAACTCAGCAGTGGCCACAGAACTAGAAAGAAAAGGTCAGTTTTCATTCCAATCCCAAAGAAGGGCAGTGCCAAAGAATGTACAAATTACTGTAGAATTGCACTCATTTCATATGCTAGTAAGGTTACGCTCAAAATCTTCAAGCTAGGCTTCAGCAGTACTTGAACTGAGAATTTCCAGGTGTACAAGTTAGATTTACAAAAGGCAGAGGAACCAGAGATCAAATTGCCAACATTCATTGGATCATAGAGAAATCAAAGGAATTCCAGAAATAATCTGCTTCATTGACTACGTGAAAGCCTTTAACTGTGTAGATCACAACAAACTATGGAAAATTCTTAAAAGAGATGAGAATGCCAGACTACCTTACCTGCTTCCTCAGAAATCTGTATGCAGGTCAAGAAGCAAAAGTTAGAACCTTATATATGGAACAATGGACTGGTTCAAAATTGGGAAAAGAGTATGACAAGGCTGTATATTGTTACTCTATTTATTTCACTTCTATGCAGAGTATGTCATGCAAAATATCAGGCTGGATGAATCACAAGATGGAATCAAGATTGCTGGTAGAAATAGCAACAACTTCAGATATGCAGCTGATACCACTAATGGCAGAAAGTGAAGAGAAACTAATGAGCCTCTTGATGAGAGTAAAAGAGGAGAATGAAAAAGCTGGATTAAAACTCAGCATTCAGAAAACTATGATCATGGCATCCAGTCCCATCACTTCATGGCAAACAGACAGGGGAAAAGTGGAAGCAATGACAAGATTTTATTTTCTTGGGCTCCAAAATCACTGCAGACCATGACTGCAGCCATGAAATTAAAAGACGCTTGCTCCTTAGGAGGAAAGCTATGACAAACCTAGACAAGTATATTAAAAAGCAAAGATATCACTTTGCTGACAAAGGTCTGTATAGTCAAAGTTATGGTTTTTCCAGTAGTCACGTATGGATGTAAGAGTTGGACTGCAAAGAAGGCTGAGCAATGAAGAATTGATGCCTTCAAATTGTGGTCCTGGAGAAGACTCTTGAGAGTCTGTTGGACTGCATGGAAATTAAACCAGTCAGTCCTAAAGGAAATCAACCCCAAACATTCATTGAAAGGACTGATACTGAAGCTAGAGTTCCAATAATTTGACCACCTGATGCAAAGTGCCAACTCACTGGAAAAGACCCTGATGCTGGAAAAGAGTGAAGGCAAAAGGAGAGGACAGCAGAAGATGAGTTGGTAATATAGTATTACCAGCTCAATGGACATGAATTTGAGCAAGCTCCAGGAGATAGTGGAGGACAAGCAAGCCTGGCATGAGGCAGTCCATGGGGTGGCAGAGTTGGACACAACTTAGCGACTGAGCAACAACATGGAATCTAGAAACATGGTACTGATGAAGCTATCTGCAGGGAAGGAATGGAGATGCCAGTGTAGAGAATAGGTCTGTGGACATATCAGGGGCAGGAGAGGGTGGGTGAACTGAGAAGGTAACATCGACATATGTATCACTACCGTGTGAAAATAGATAGCTAGCTAGTCAAGAAACTGCTGTATAACACAGGGAGGCCAGCCTGGCTCTGATGACCCTGATGGGTGCGATTTGGGTGGGGAATAGAGGGAGACTCATATATAGTTGGACTTCCCTGGTGGCTCAAATGGTAAAGCGTCTGTCTACAATGCAGGAAATCTGGATTCGATCCCTGGGTCAGGAAGATTCCCTGGAAAAGGCAATGGCAACCCACTCCAGTACTCTTGCCTGGAAAATCCCATGGACAGAGGGGCTTGGTGCAGGCTACTGTCCATGAGATCACAAAGAGCTGGGCACGACTGAGCGACTTCACTTTAATATATAGTTATGACTGATTTGCATTGTTGTATGGCAAAAACCAATACAACATTATAAAGTGATTGTTCGCCAATTAAAAAAAAAAGAGGGAACATCACCACAAATCCCATAGACATTAAGAGAATAGAAAGGAATTTTGTGAACAACTCTGTGCAGACGTTATAACCTAGATTAAGTTGACCGATTTCTTAAAATCGGTCTGTCAAAATACATGCAAGAAGAAATAGACATTTGATAGGCCTGTATCTATTAAAGAAATTGAATGGACAATTAATAACCTTCAAAAAAACACAAAGTACCAGGCCCATATTGATTCACTGGTGAATTCTATCAACATTTAAGGAAGAAATTATACCAGTTCTTTACTACGTCTTCCAGAATATAGAAGTAAAGGGAATAATATATCCTAATCATTCTATGAGGCCAACATTACCAGACTATCAAGACCAGATAATGACATCACAAGAAAACAGACCAACATGTTTCATGAACATAGATCCAAATGTTTTCAGTAATATATACTAGCAAATCAAATTCAGCAATGTAGGAAAAGAGTTATACATTTAAAAGAAGGAAGCTGAAAACTGTATGTTTGACTTATATTTTATCTTAGAGATTTATGTGTACTAGGTAAACAATCAATTAGAATATATGTCAGTAAAATTAACTGAATCTTTATGTTTGCTCGAATTAGCCTGTTTCAGTGCCCCAAAGTCAGTGAATTATTTACAATCATAAAAAAAAAGACCTGATTTTCTGTTTATTTTCCAATATAAATATTTCTAGACAGTACATTTTTTCAGTATATTTATTACTCATAAGTACAACTCCAATGCTAAAAACTGTCCTTATACCTAGAAGTTACAGTTATCATATTTATTGATGGAGAAAATACAAATTGACAAAAATATTTTGTAGATCAGTAACTCTTGTAAATAAAAGTTCTTAAAATTCAGAACAAAGAGAGGGTGATGGACAGGGCCTGGCATGCTGCGATTCATGGGGTCACAGAGTCGGACACGACTGAGCGAATAAACTGAACTAAACTGAAAGTTTTTTTCACCACTTTGCCTTCTTCAGTTCTTTCTTAAAATCTAGTCACTATGTTGTATTCACAAATATTATCTAATTTATCTAATTTTCACAATAATTCTAGGTAGTTGGCATCTTTGTTATTCCAAATATAATAAAAGTAGAAATTTAGACAGACTAAGTGATTAAATGATTTGCCCAAGTTCATGATGCATGCTGCTCTATTCTAAGCCCATACACTTAACAGTATTTATGGATTTATTTTTAAATAATCTATGAGCCCTACCAAGTAGGGTACATGGTTTGAAAACAGTTGTTTTAAGTCTGTGCTATCCAATATGGTAATCAACTGCCATGTGTGGCTATTGAAAATTACATAAAATTTAAAGTTTGTTTTATTTGCATACTTCAAGTGCTCGGTATTCCTAGGTATTCCTAGGTGGCTAGTGGCTCCTATATTGCCCAGGGCAAATAGAGAACATTTACATCATTACAGAAGATTCTGTTGGACATTGTGGCTCTAAGTGGTGGAGAAGACCCATGTGTCTGAGTGACGTGGTAAGTATGATTCCTTACCTGGAATTTCTTACTAACAAAGGATCTTGAAAATGATGGCTTTCCAATAGTTGATGACAGAATCAAAGGATTATTTGAGTTTATAAAACTTAGAGATACTTAATGATGATCAAGACAAGGTTTAAAGGATAGTGATTGACTCTGTTTTATAAGATTTATTCACATCTAGAAGCATTTAATTTTTAGAAGATGTAGACAGTATTCATAGAATTTTCCCTTTGCTTCACAACTTGGAACCACTACCAGCCGCTGATCCAATAGTAGCCAGGAAAGAACTGATAAAAATATTTCAACAAAGGGAACCTAGACCTAAAGAATAACATTTTTACCTGTCTGCTTCTTTTTCCTAGTATAGCTTCAAGAACAAGGGTTCATTTTCAAATATGTCCTAAATCACTGACTATAAAGGCAGATCAACGAATAGATACAGGCTGTGATTGTTTTTTTTAAGTCTGTTTTGGCTAAGGACAGTAAGAAGTAGATTGGAGGGGATGATGACATTTGGACACCATTGAATAACATACAAAATGAGCCATATTAACATGGAAGCTTTTCTTAACCCAGGAATCTGTTTAGAAATAGAAAACAGTTCCCCTTAAAACCTTTACCTGATGAAACTGAAAAGTTTCACGTATGGAAAAGGTCACATATGATGAAATTGCAGGCAACCTCTAGGAGTGGAGAGTGAACCCCAGAAAGATGACAGTCAGCGAGAAAACAAAACCTAAGGCCTGTTGAATTTTGCCAACAGTCGTGTGAGATGGACTAAGATCCTGAGCTCCAGATGAAACCAAGCTCAGGACATCTTAATTGCACAGGACCTCCTTAAGCTGGGCCAAGACTCCTGACCCATGGGAACAATGATATAGTACCTGTATGTTGATTTAAGCTTCGAAGAAAAAAGAAAGTAGTATTTGCTCATCAAAACTAAAGTGAAAACAGTACAGAAAAAGAAAGGTGAAAAATTCCTCACCCCTAATCTTATTCTTTTATGTGACCAGTCCTAAATTTGTGTGTGGGTCTTAGACAAAGGTACATACATTCTCCTTTATTAAGGTGTGCAGTCCATGGGACAGGAATTGAGAAAGGGAGTGAAGCTGGGGAAGAGGGGTTTCTCACAGAAGCACATTATATACTTGGGAGACATAGCTAAGCGCTACTGATATCTCATCTCTCAGGATCGTTCTCTAAAAAAGCCTTATAAAGTACATCTCAGGGCGTCCATCCAGCAGTACCTAGAATAGGAGATAGTGAGGCTGAGAGGACCTGGATTCTTACAGGAGACATGTCTGATGAGGAATCCATCCTTACAGTGTCTTCAGATTTTCAAACATGAATATTGCTCTTATTGGAAAGCTGAATTGATACTATGCATATTGTCTGGACTTTTCGCTTATTATATATGTTAATCTTTTTCTGCATACAGATCTATAGCATTCTTCTACAGGCTACAGAGTAAAGAGAGAAATTTTGGATTGGAGGATAATAAGTTTTAGAGGTTATGTTGTATTTTTTTCTTTTTTTCTTAGCTTTTTTGACAAGTAATGACATATTTTATTATCTCTATTAGGATATCATTTTACTTAAGCCTAGGGAAACTTGGTATCATGTCCCTGAACTTTTAATATTTATTCAACAGTTCGCACTTAATTATTCAAAATATGACAAGCTGTGTTAACATATGTTTCTGATTTATCAGTATTTCATCTGATGTATTCCTGGGGAAAGGAAATTTAGTTCTTTCCAATGAAAGAAAGATGGCTATGATCATCCTGGTGAAGTTAAGATAACCCTAAAGCTCTATTACGAAATTAATTCCTAATAGTCTACCAATCAGAGAAGGCGATGGCACCCCACTCCAGTACTCTTGCCTGGAAAATCCCACGGACGGAGGAGCCTGGTGGGCTGCAGTCCATGGGGTCGCGAAGAGTCGGACACGACTGAGCGACTTCACTTTCACTTTTCACTTTCATGCCTTGGAGAAGGAAATGGCAACCCACTTCAGTGTTCTTGCCTGGAGAATCACAGGGAAGGGGGAGCCTGGTGGGCTGCCGTCTATGGGGTCACACAGAGTCGGACACAACTGAAGCAATTTAGCAGCAGCAGCAGCAGTCTATCAATCTTGTCTTCTCAACTGTGTCAATCAGTATCTCATTAGCCATATTCTGCTCTGCTCTGACTAATGACTAGAAAGGAGGGGCAAAAGTAAGGGAGGGAGCTGAAGGAAAGTTAGTTCCTTGGCCATTATTAGATGAATCCAGCTGTACACGAGCTAGATTTCCCTGTGAGTTCAGCTATTCATCTGAATGAGATTGTCAACCAATCCCTGTGTACTCAACTAGAGGATCAGTCTAATTTGCTTTATTAACGCTCTGAATTTGACAGCGCCTTAGCAAGACCTCACCTGCCAGTGCATGAGACACAGAAGATCTAGGTTCAACCCCTGGATGGGGAAGACCCGCTGGAGAAGGAAATGGCACATCACTGCAATGTTCTTGCTTGGGAAATCCCGTGGACAGAGGAGACCAGGGGAGACAGTCCATGGAGTCACAGAGTTGAATGCGACTGAGCACACACATGCACGCACAGCAAAAATTTCCCTGCGCAACCTGCTCTGAACAAAGCGGACTCCAGGTGAAACGGAACCTGCTGCAAACCTTAGGAAGAGCTACAAAACAGCCCTATAGTCACTTCATACTGTTGTCTTAACAAAGAGAAGTTGGAAGTGAAGCAAAGGGAAAAGAGGTTTTCCAGATAGATAACAAGATTGCCAAGAAATCACACTCTCCTCTGGCTTCTCCCTAGGGACACTGATCCAGCAGGAAGAAGTAAACTGGGAAACAACACAGCATTCATTCTGTGAATATTTCTAAGCAGAAAAACAAATCATGAATCGCAGTATCATTTCCCCTTCTATCCTCACCAACGAGTAGAAAGAACTTCTCAACAAAAATATTAAAATTCATCTTTCAGGCAAACAGTGTGACCTTCATGAAATTTTTTCAGCACACCAGTCATTTCTCCCAGAGTTATTGCCACTGCCTGTCAAATGTTACAATTTTGAGGCAAAGGAGTTTAAGGGAAAGTTAACAGAAAGATGTAGGACAAAAAAGATGGGTTAGGCAGTAAAAAGAGTTGAACATCCCTGACTAGAAATCAATCTACTTCAGCAAATATTTAGGCGTGAGGGAGAGGTTATCTATACTACGTCTTCTTTGTCCTTATGTATAAGTTCATTCTGTTTCACAGATAAACTTCTAGAAACAAAATATGTCTTATGATTTTATGGAGCATGTTCATATCTGGATGTTAGATTTGCTGTGGCTGATCCCTTAAGATTGTAGTTCTAAATGAAGAGGTCTGTATTCAGTATCATGGATGTCAGCTATATGCTGTACGTAAAAGGTAAAAACCAAATGTTTACACCTTTATTTGAGTTATAAAAAGACATCAATTAAATCAGAGTAGTTCAATTGAGAACTGAATTGTGATAAAAATTGTCAAAACAGCAACTATTTTATTATTCAGGTATATTTTAAAATGTATTTGATGTCTTTAGCCTAGAAATGATAAAGGGTGTCTCAGAATTTGGGTTTTAAGATGTTCAGATCAAAAGCAGAGAAAAAAAAACAAGTTGTACCTTTGTTTCTGACTCTGAAAAGTCCTATCTCAGAAATGAAATGAACAAAACTACTCTCTAATAAAAGAAGTGTGAAAATAGAAATTTCTTAAATTATAGAAGGAAATATTCCATTTGTCTCATTATTTGGGTTTCTTTAAATTTCTTCTGTGTTCTACCAGTGAATATATACATATAAATATATGACATATATATGTACATGATATATAGACGTATGTATATATTTATGTGCATGTGTGTGAATATGCTATATGAAAAAATATGTGGGAATTAAAGTCAGAAAATCTTGGCTTAAATTCTAGCTAAGCTCTTACAAAAATTTTTTAAATGATATTTCAAGTTCATCTCCTCTCTAAGCCTCAGTTTACCTGTAGAATGGTAAAAATAGTCTTTTAGACTTTATCTTAGAGGGCTATTATAAGGATTAAGTACATAACACCTATACTAATGGTGAAAAATTTGGTCTCTGAAGTCAGATTTAGGGGCCTAATTCCAGCTTCTTTACTATCTTAGGTAAGATATTTAACTTTTCTCTGCCTCAATTTCCTCATCAAGGTAAAAATAATGGCCATTTATAAATCACTGAGGGATTTAACTTTTTTAATATCCATATGGGCTTCCCTGGTGGCTCAGCAGTAAAGAATCTGCCTGCAATGTAGGAGACATGGTTTAGCCCCTGGATCAAGAAGATCCTCTGGAGAAGGAAATGACAATCCATTCCAATAGTCTTGCTTGGGAAATCCCATGGTCAGAGGAGCCGGGTGGGTTGCAATCCTTGGAGTCACAAAAGAGTCAGACATGATTTAGCAACTAAACAACAACAGTATCAACAGTATCTATGCGCATTTAGGATGATGCCTTGGACATAGTAAGAATTCAACCACCAACTCAATGGACATGACTTTGAGCAAGTTCTGGGAGTTAGTGATGGACAGAGAAGCCTGGAGTGCTGCAGTCCATGAGGTCGCAAAAAGTCAGACACAACTGAGCAATTGAAATCACCATTATTATATAAGAGCAAATAGTGATATGCCCAGTATGAAGTATGTACACGTTGATTTATTAATAACCCCATTTGGGTTTTTATTTAATGAATATACTTTCCTTTTCCTTTGTCAGGAATCAATGATATATTTGAGAAAGCATTAGTGTTATTTGCTCAGTTGGTCTGACTCTTTTGGGACCCCATGGACTGTAGACCACCAGGCTCCTCTGTCCATGGGATTCTCCAGGAAAGAATACAGGAGTGGGTTGCCATTTCCTTCTCCAGGGTATCTTCCCTACCCAGGGATTGAACCCGGTTTTTCCACATTGCAATGTGGATTCAGCATATTATTTTTCCATCTGTGATTCTGACTCCTGGCTTTCTCTGCCATCTGTTCTCAATAGAATGCAAATCAAGACAACAGTTTGAAACCAATTTGAGTTCAGCAAACTAGAAAACCACATTACCCAAATCAATGAAGATTAATGAAATAATCTTTCTTTACTTCTCCTTCTGTAAAAAATGTACAGTTTTTATTGATTTCTCATTTTCTTAACTTATATGTAGACTTAGTTTGTGGATTTTCTTCATTGAATTATGTTACAAATGTCATTGAAGACAGAGGAAGCCTTGAAAAAGGGAAAGAAAGAAGGTTGTGAAGCTTCAAAAATCCACTTGCCCCACGTTCAGATTCAGTACAACAAATATCTCAGGACATACCATGCTCCTTCTGCTGAGCTTGGCAATTTAAATGATCTCTTTTAAATTACAGAACACCCTGCATATTTAGTGGGGGAATCAAGTGACTTGTCCAGCATCACCCACCTACCTGGTAACTGGCAAAGTTTAGGACCTTCATTTGCTATTGTCAGTTTCTGTCTTTCCTCTACTTCATAACAGACACAAAAATACCTGCTCTTTGAGGCCTTGGGATTATTTTGAGAATATGATCACTATTATTTGGTCATATTAATCAATATAAAAATTATGTTATAGACCACAAGGTACCATAAACAAAGTGATAATAGAGAACTACAAAGACCTGTAAAGCATTTTTCTGTTTTGAAAACTTGTTATAATAATTATTGGAAATGAACCAGATAGTAACTGAACTTTGGGAATAATTTTTAAAATGGATATTGTTGTTAGATTAATATATTTTTAGCTACAGATTATTTGAATATAAATTATTTTAGAAAGAATTTTATTCTCTAAAATCAGATAGTATATTTTCTTTGTGTCATATCTAACAGAATCTTTCAGATGGCATGTTTTCCATGCCTCTCAAAAAAGTCAACTTTTGTTTTTCTAATTTTACCATAACTATACTGGAACAGACTATAAGGAGAGGGGAAAATAATTCATGGTAATAGCTCTCTACAAAAGGCGAGCCCATTTATCTCCCGAGTCATAATGAGCTAGTTTGAGAAAGGCCTTTGAACTTGCTTCTGGCAAGTGGAAACATTAACAGGCCGGTTTCAAGAAGAGCTTTTGAACTTCTGGCAAGTGGAAACATCAGTCCCAACAAATCATCAGAAAAGCTCAGGTCAAAAGTGCAGTTGCAGAGAAGTATTTCCATCCATGTCTCAGAAAGATCAACCAATCGGCATGAGCTATCACGTTTGTGCATATTTTAGCCAATTTTCAAGAAGGCGTCATATCCAAGAATGGATAAAGATAACTCCAGTATTGCTCAAGGCAATATTTTTCAAACTGCAGCTGGCAACCCATTTGTGGTCAAGAAAGCAATTTATGGGTCTTAACCAGCATTTTAAAATAATGACACCAAATAAATATAAAATGTCAGCGAGCATCTAGTATTAAAGACAAATATTANATATCCAAGAATGGATAAAGATAACTCCAGTATTGCTCAAGGCAATATTTTTCAAACTGCAGCTGGCAACCCATTTGTGGTCAAGAAAGCAATTTATGGGTCTTAACCAGCATTTTAAAATAATGACACCAAATAAATATAAAATGTCAGCGAGCATCTAGTATTAAAGACAAATATTATTTGTAAAACTTCTGTTCCAGGTGTGTGCTTTTGCTTGTTCCAATGAAGAAGGTATTTCTTTTTGTGAGTAGTTGAAAAGGCAGGGAAGCATTGGTCTGGGGTTGTGAGTTCTAACTAGATTCCAATAGAGATGAAAAGAGAAAGCCTTGAGTCTGAAGTTGGAGCCAAAGAAACTTTGCAGAATTTCAATACATCTAGCCCCTTGTTCTCCAAATCAGGTAACGTATTAGGGAGAAATGGTGAGATGGATCAGTTTTTCTATGTCATTTGCCTTAAGCAGAAGAATTCTAGTAGCTTAAGATCGTTTCTTCTGTTCCTGACGTTAGGAGCAAAGTAATTTTTTTTTTTCCTCTAACAAGCCAACGGGGGCTTGAAAATTGGACTGAGACAAGGCATGCATCTACCTGCCACTTTAGCTTTCACCTTCAGAACCTACTGCAAGAGATTTAGTATTCTGATAGACCAGAGAGGCTTGCATTGTCTTGCAGCTTATATTTTAAGTTTTAGGAAAACTCCATGAAAGTTATCAACACTTGCCTTTGCTCTAAGTACTTCTCATGAAATGAGAATTACTTGACATTAATAATCGTTAATCATGTCAAACACTTGAACTTCTTAAGGTGGAGGAAAGCTTGAAATATAGGCTTAAAGTAATCCATTTAAGATAACTCCACATTAGTTTACTTTTATTGATTGGCTGATGACGGCTAACACTCAGTTTTTAAAAAGACTATAAAATATGCATGGGTTAATTTGTACACAGCTGGCACGTAGCAATTTTTGTTTTTTTAATTTTAATTTTATTAGAGTTTGATATATACAGTACAATATTGTGTTAGGGTGTACAGTATTGTGTTAGGGGTGTACAGCAAAGTGATTCAATTATACATATGCATATAATTGCTATTTTTTAGTTTCTTTTCTCATTTAAGTTATCCTAGAATATTAAACGGGGCTTCCCTGATAGTTCAGCCGGTAAAGAAACCACCTGCAATGCAAGAGACCCCAGTTCAATCCCTGGTTGGGAATATCTCCTGGAGAAGGGATAGGCTACCCACTCCAGTATTCTTGCCTGGATAATCCCCAAGGACAGAGGAGCCTGGCGGGCTACACTCCATAGTGTCACAAAGAGTCAGACACAACTGAGCAACTAAGCGCACAGCACAGAATATTGATCATAGTTCCCAGTAGTTATACAGTCGATCCTTGTTGGTTATCTAGCTTATATATTGTAGTATATGTATGTTAATCCCAAACTCTTGATTGATCTCTCCCCCACACTGTTAACCCTTTGATAATCATAAGTTTATTTTCAGTATCTGTAAGTCTGTTTCTGTATTGCAAATATGCTCATTTGTTTAATCTTTTTTTTTAAATCAGATCCCACATATGAGTGATAGCATATGATATTTATGATAGCATATGACATTTACTTTCCTCTGGCTGACTTGCTATGATAATCTTTAGGTCCATCCACGTTGCTGCAAGTAGCATCATTTCATTCTTTTTAATGGCTGAGTAATAGCCCACTATATGCTTGTACATTTTCTTTATCCATTCCTCTATTGATGGACATTTAGTTTGCTTCCATGTCTTGGCTATTGTAAACAGTGACAAGTAGCAATTTAAAATTTTCTCTAACTATGATTCAAATACTTCAAAAGATATAACTATTCTAGAGCAGTGATAACGGAAAAGTTTTATACTTGTATTGTCCAAATGGTAGCCACTAGCCACTCACAGCTCTTTTGGGTATTTTAAAAGTGGCCAATGTAACAAAGAAAATGAATTTTTTATTTTATTTCATTTTGATTAATTTAAATAGAAATTTAAATAGCTACATATGACTAGTGACTAAGGTACTGGATAGCACAGTTCTGAAATCTTTAATCTCTGTAATTCAAACCAAATGAAGAGCCCACTTTTCTATTAATGTCCTAAAATTAAATCACATAAATATAATAGAATGATTTTTTTGTCCTATCTTGTTATGTACTCTTTTCAAGTTTTCTCTTATTCTCATCTCTTAACAATGTTTTACACAGAGTAGGACATACTCAATAAATGTTAGCCATTAATGCTATTATTACTAATATACTACCTACCTATGATGTTTTAAATTAATTCTTAAAAACTTAAGATTATTAGAATATTTTGAGAATCTGTTGTGATGGATTCAAATATGTAGACATTACTTTGAGCAATGCTTTTCAGACTGCAGATTGAAATCCATTAGTGGCTTATGGAACTAATTTAGTGATATACAACCATTGTTACATGAATTCTATTTTTGTCAGTAAGAATTATAATTAAACCTGTTTAACTAAATATTTCTAAAGTATGTATGGTAGGTACCAAATAGATAAGTTGTTTTTAATTTACTTGGGCAACTCCCTTTACCTCTGGCCCAAGTGCATTTATTTATTAAATGGGGATTGGACTAGGCCTACCGGTATCACAGGCAAAAGGCCTAGAGGATCCTGAGAGCAACTGAAAGAATGAAGCAGGCTGAGTGTAAGACAAAAAGGTACAGAGAAACTGTCAAACTGGACACTTAGTGTCCCACCCAGAAAAAATAAATGAACTCAGCTCCAGCCAATGCAATTCATCCTGATGCAAATTCAGACTCTGTGTTCCTAAATGCTTTAAGTTTTCAATATAAACCAACAATTTATATTTTATGAGTGTTGGAACCAAATCCATTAGAAAATAATGTGAGTCAAGTGAATTCTAAGATATGTAAATCACATTTCAGTAAAACCCTTAAAGTGTGAGCCTGAGGGTCATCAGTTTGCAATTTCTGGACTATTTGATTTTTAAGATTCTTTTTAGTGCTGCTACTTTAGCCTTTCTTTCTCCTACAGCTGTCTTGAAGTTTTTAGCAGTTGTATCTGGGGAAGAAGTATGCTTTCAGAAGTGACTTCTCTGAGGAAAAACGCTATAATCTAACAATGAGCCCATGCTTTCAGGCCTAGGCTAAAAGACTTTACGTAAACTAGTTGACAAAGAAATAAGAAGTATAAGTCCAGCAAAGGAAAAAGACTGAAGTAAGAAGCCAATAACATTTTTAAAATACAAGAGTGAGGCAAGAAAAAAAAATCCAGATGAAATGCCACAGAGAAGAGGCAATGCCAGAAATCAGGGTTTCTGAAGGATATTTGCATATTTCAAAAATCTTCTTTTGAAAATACCAGATGCATGTTAATTTACATTTGTCTGGAAATAGATTGTATTCCACATATGCTAAATCATGAAGAGTGGGTAATTACAGTTATAATAATCAACTTCTAAGAAGGTGAGGATAAAAACCAGCTAAAATGGGGCTTTTAACACAATCCTAAGACACTTGTTACTTTACACTTACTTCAAGTGCCCCAAACATATGTGCAACAATTACATCTGGAAATCAAAGCCAGAAACGGGAACACAGAATCAAAGTTGTTGGAAGCTGAAAGAGAGTGCTTGTCATCTATATCCATTCTAGGTGTACATTTGTTGATCCTTTTCATACAAGTTCCAGCCCAATCAATTTAGTGAAAAGTATGCAACTCACAAAACAAAGGAGAATGAAGTCATCTTTTGAAGAAAATAATCAGAATATTAACTAGAGTTGTGGAGAATTCATCATAACCAACACCTGTATGACTTATCTCTATTGACTGTTCTGATTGAAACTTAAGTTCAATTCTGTTTTTCTTTTCAATGTCATCCCAGCTATGCTTCATCTTTATAAGCATAAATGAACTGTTTGAGCTTTGGAAAATTCTAGAAGTAAAGTTGTCATTATTTCCCACAGTCTGTAAAAAGTTATAAGAGTATAAAAGAAACAATATCTTGTTTAAAGACAGAAAGCCATTAGTGTCAGAATCAAAAAATCTTAAAGCTAAATATGCCAAGATTAAAGCTTATAAAAACAGAGCAAAAAAGATGGCTCAAATTTTCTATTTAGCTCAGTTTTCAGTTATTCAATTCAATTCTGTATTTAATTTTCAACTAGATGCCCTGAAAACTTGTAGGTATTGCTGAAAACAATATGGACAAAAACATGACATTTATTTCTTTTACATTATTTCTGCCCCAATTTTTAAGATTTCTTTCCTTCTACTAACCCTGGGGTTCTCCATTTCTTCCTTTTCTAGTTGCTTTAGGTGTAGAGTTAGGTTATTTATTTGACTTTTTTCTTGTTTCTTGAGGTATGCCTGTATTGCTATGAACTTTCCCCTTACCAATGCTTTTACAGTGTCCCACAGGTTTTGGGTTGTTGTGTTTTCATTTTCATTCATTTCTATGCATATTTTTATTTCTTTTTTGATTTCTTCTGTGATTTGTTGGTTATTCAGAAGCATGTTGTTCAGCCTCCATATGCTGGAATTTTTAATAGTTTTTCTCCTGTAATTGAGATCTAATCTTACTGCATTATGGTCATAAAAGATGCTTGGAATGATTTCAATTTTTTTGAATTTACCAAGGCTAGATTTATGGCCCAGGATGTGATCTATTCTGGAGAAGGTTCCATGAGCACTTGAGAAAAACGTGAAATTCAATGTTTTGGGGTGAAATGTCCTATGGATATCAATTAGGTCTAACTGGTCTATTGTATCATTTAAAGTTTGAGTTTATTTGTTAATTTTTTGTTTAGTTGATCTATCCATAGGTGTGAGTGGGGTATTAAAGTCTCCCACTATTATTGTGTTATTGTTAATTTCCCCTTTCATACTTGTTAGCATTTGTCTTACATATTGCNAAAGTCTCCCACTATTATTGTGTTACTGTGAATTTCCCCTTTCATACTTGTTAGCATTTGTCTTACATATGCAGTGTTCCTATCTTGGGTGCATATATAAGTGTTATATCTTCTTGGATTGATCCTTTGATGATTATGTAATGTCCTTCTTTGTCTCTTTTCATAGCCTGTTTTAAAGTCTATTTTATCTGATATGAGTACTGCTGTTCCTGCTTTCTTTTGATCTCTGTTTGCATGGAAAATCTTTTTCCAGTCCTTTNTTCCTATCTTGGGTGCATATATAAGTGTTATATCTTCTTGGATTGATCCTTTGATGATTATGTAATGTCCTTCTTTGTCTCTTTTCATAGCCTGTTTTAAAGTCTATTTTATCTGATATGAGTACTGCTGTTCCTGCTTTCTTTTGATCTCTGTTTGCATGGAAAATCTTTTTCCAGTCCTTTACTTTCAGTCTGTATGTGTCCCTTGTTTTGAGGTGAGTCTCTTGTAGGCAACATATATAGGGGTCTTGTTTTCATATCCATTCAGCCAGTCTTTTTCTTTTGGTTGGGGCATTCAACCCATTTACGTTTAAGGTAGTTATTGATAAGTATAATCCTGTTGCCCTTTACTTTATTGTTTTGGGTTCGAGTTTATACAGTCTTTCTGTGTTTCCTGTCTAGAGAATATCCTTTAGCAATTGTTGGAAAGCTGATTTGGTGGTGCTGAATTCTCTCAGCTTTTGCTTGTCTATAAAGGTTTTGATTTCCCCTTCATATTTGAATGAGATCCTTGCTGGGTACAGTAATCTGGGCTGTAGGTTATTTTCTTTCATTGCTTTAAGTATGTCTTGCCATTCCCTCCTGGATTGAAGAGTTTCTATTGAAAGATCAGCTGTTATCCTTATGGGAATCCCCTTGTGTGTTATTTGTTGTTCTTCCCTTGCTGCTTCTAATATTTGTTCTTTGTGTTTGATCTTTGTTAATTTGATTAATATGTGTCTTGGAATGTTTCGCCTTGGGTTTATCCTGTTTGGAACTCTCTGGGTTTCTTGCACTTGGGTGATTATTTCCTTCCCTAATTTAGAGAAGTTTTCAGCTATTATCTCCTCAAGTATTTTCTCTTGGTCTTTCTGTTTGTCTTCTGGGACCCCTATGATTCAAATGTTGGGGTGTTTAACACTGTCCTGGAGGTCTCTGAGATTGTCCTCATTTCTTTTAATTCATTTTTCCGCTCTGATTCATTTATTTCTACCATTCTATCTTCTAATTCACTAATCCTATCTTCTGCCTCCGTTATTCTATTATGTGTTGCCTCCAGAGTGCTTTTGATATCATTTATTGCATTATTCATTATATATTGACTCTTTTATATTTCTTCTAGGTCCTTGCTAAACTTTTCTTGCATCTTCTCAATCCTTGTCTCTAGGCTATTTATCTGTGATTCCATTTTGATTTCAAGATTTTGGATCATTTTCACTATCATTTGGAATTCTTTATCAGGTAGATTCCCTATATCTTCCTCTTTTGTTTGGTTTGGTGGGCCTTTCTCCTGTTCCTTTACCTTCTGGGTATTCCTCTGTCTCTTCATCTTGTGGCCTTTCTGTATTCTGACAGTTTGTGGAGTTCTCTTTATTGTCGAGTTTCCTTGCTGTGGGTGAGGTTGTATCAGTGGCTTGTCAAGGTTTCTTGGTTAGAGAAGCTTGTGTCACTGTTCTGGTGGGTGGAGCTGTATTTCTTCTCTCTGGAGTGCAATGAAGTGTCCAGTAATGAGTTATGAGATGTCAATGGCTTTGGAGTAACTTTGGGCAGCCTGTATATTGGAGCTCAGGGCTGTGTTCCTGTGTTGTTGGAGAATTTTCCTGGTATGTCTTGCTCTGGAACTTGTTGGCCCTTGGGTGGTGCTTGGTTTCAGTGTAGGTATGGAGGCATTTGATGAGCTCCTATTGATTAATGTTCCCTGGAGTCTGGAGTTCTCTGATGTTCTCAGGGTTTGGACTTAAGCCTCCTGCTTCTGTTTCAGTCTTATTTTTACAGTAGTCCCAAGACTTCTTCTTCTATACAGCACCGTTGATAAAACATCTAGGTTAAAGATGACAAGTTTCTCCACAGTGAGAGATACCCAGAGAGGTTCGCAGAGTTACATGGAGAAGAGAAGAGGGAGGAGGGAGACAGAGGTGACTCGAATGAGATGAAGTGGAATCAACAGAGGAGAGAGCAAGCTAGGCAATAATCACTTCCTTATGGGCGCTCCACAACTGGACCACTCAGAGGTGTTCACAGCATTATACAGAGAAGAGAAGAGGGAGGAAGGAGACAGAGGTGGCCAGGAGGATAGTAGGGGGAAATCAAAAGGAGAGAGACAGATCCAGCCAGTAATCATTTCCCTAAGTGTTCTCCACTGTCTGGAACACACAGAGATTCACAGACTTGGGTAGAGAAGAGAGGAGGTAGGGCGGAGACACAGGTGACCTGGTGGAGAAAAAGGAGGGTCCAAAGGAGAAGAGAGCAGTCCAGCCAGTAATCTCGCTCACAAGTAATAATGGGCACTGAAGACTGGGTTCTTAAAGGTACAAAATTGATAACAAATATAAAAAAGCAAATATTAAAAATCTAGAGTTTGGAATTTCAAAAATACAATATTAAAGAAAAGAAAAAAACAAAGAGAAAAAAACAAAGTCACTAAAATTATTTTATATATATATATATATGAAGTTTGCTTTTAAAAAAGAGGTTTTTTTTTTTTGCAAAGTAATAGTAGGTTATAACAGTGTAAATTGAAGGAGTAATAGAGGACTTAAAAGTTAAGAAAAAAAAGAATGAGCATAAAAATATTAAAAATATATCTAGGACTTTCTCTGATGGTGTTGTGGGTATTGTGGGGTCAGTTCATTTTTGGATGGTTCCTTGGTCTGGCTTATATTTCTCTACATCTATAGGCCCCTTCCTGTGTAGTCAGTACTAATGACAGGGTTTTAATCTATTGCACCTGTCAGTTCCAAGGCGGTTCCCTCTGTTTTAGCTTCTTCTGTTTGCTGGTCTCTTCAGGGTCTGATTTCTGCCCTGACACAAAGAGGGCGGTGATGCACACTTTTTTTAGGCTCACTTGTTCAGTCACGCGGCAGAGAGGGAGGGACACTGCAAAGAAATAACACTGGCATGTGCTCACAGTGCCTCAGCCACACTGGGCCTGCCCCTGGTCACAGCACATGTACCCTCCCTGCTCACACTGCTCAGGCTCTAGGTTGCTCCATGGGGAACTGACCAAGGCCGGCCCTGGGCTGCATGCACCTCCCAGGTCTAAGCCGCTCAGGTTCAGGCATTCTGGTAGTCCTCAGAGGAACAGACTCGATTGGGCATGCGTTATGTGCCCTTCCCAGGTCCAAGCGGCTCAGGTGATGTGTTTGGCAAGTGCAGTCACTGCAACTTATCGCCTCCCCCGTCCCTGCTGCTCAGTTTTCTGGGTGTACAACCGGCACACCTTCTCAGGTGCATGTTGACCGTCCAGAACCCCAAGAAGTCTTAGTTAGGAAAGAAGCCTGCTAACAGTTTTGTAGATAATGTCTCTCTAGGGCTGTGATTGCCCCCTTCCGGCTCTGGCTGCCTGTCACCGGCGGGGAGTGGTCTGCAACCAGCTATCTCTGTTCAGTCCTGTGTTCTGTGCCCTGGCCTGGTGGTGCCTTAGGTTAGGGCTGGCTTTTTGCATGGTAGTTATCCTACAGTCTGGTTTGCTAGCCCAAGTTAGTTTGCTCAGATTGCGCTTGGGGCATTCAGGCCAAATCCTCACTCTAAGCAATGCAGCCCACGCCTCCCTGCCCAGCCCCCGCTTGCTAGTGGCAGGTGCAGGCGTCTGCGCTGCTTCTCTGCTAGGGGAGTTACTGTTGGGCTCCTAATCAGTGGGTTTTAATGATTTATTTATTTTTCCTCCTTGTTATGTTGCCCTCTGTGCTTCCAAGGCTCGCCACAGACTCAACAGTGAGAGTGTTTCCTGGTGTTTGGAAGCTTCTCTCTCCTTAAGACTTCCTTCCCAGGATGGAGCTCCCTCTCTACCTTTTTTGTCTCCTTTTTTGTCTTTTATATGTTTTCCTACCTCCTTTCTAAGACAATGGGCTGCTTTTCTGGGTGCCTGATGTCCTCTGCCGGCATTCAGAAGTTGTTTTGTGGAATTTACTCAGCGTTTAAATGTTCCTTTGATGAATTTGTGGGGGAGAAAGTGGTCTCCCCATCCTATTCCTCCGCCATCTTAGGACCACCTCTCATTCCACATTCTTTCTCCCTTTGATTTAATCCTTTGCTTGGACTCCTGTTGACAGTCCTGCATCTTTCCCTTTCCATTAGTATTTTTCTTCAACTTTTGTGTTCACCTATGCTTTTTAGAAACACCATGGATTCCTAGACTAATACTTTTTCATTTTAGTTTTGATGTTTTATACATAAAAAGTAGTAAGGATATACATTACCAAATGCACTCATAAACACCTGACATCACCACCTCTGTATATGAATTAGAACACTGCAGTTTTTAAAATCATGAAACCACATATGTCCACCTCAACTGTCACATCCTTAGTGGTAACTTCTTACCTGAATTTTTATCATTTGTTTGATTTTAAAAAGTAGTTTTACCACATATGTATTATTGCTTAACAATGGTATACAGTTTTGCCTATTTTTGAGGTATAAAATTTATTTTACTTGGAAATACTCCTTTTGTTTTATATGTGCAACTGTTTTGTTTTCAGTCTTGTTTATACATGAATGAACAAATAAAGTAGGGAAAACCACTAGACCATTTAGGTATGACCTAGATCGAATCACTTATGATTATTCAGTGGAAGTTAGAAATAGATTTAAGGGACTAGATCTGATAGAGTGCCTGATGAACTATGGACGGAGGTNTAGAAGGATAGGAAACACAGGGGCAGCAGGTGGAGCTTTGCATAAAGCTATGGGCCCAGAACTGGAACTTAGGTTCTGGATCTCTGTCCCATAATCCGTGTAAGTCCTATGCTTGAACCTGTATGATTAACTAAATCGTATTTTAGTTAATGTTTCTCCTTGTCCTAGCTTATCTTTGAGACCTATAAACTATAATATCATACTCATCTTATTCACGGGATTCAGTGATTCAAAACAGAAACATTTACCACGTATTTTTCAAAGAAAGAAATAGGCTTAAAAAGTACAAACTCCTCTCCTTCTTAACAAGCAGCTCTTGTGTGTTCTCTATTAGCCAGACATTCTGTACTGGTTGCTAGAGACAGAGCTAGGTGCTCAGCCAAGACCCTGTCCCTCCCCTCAGAAAGCTGGTCATCAGAGGAAAGAAATACCTTGTGTCATCAAATTGTACAATATCATGAATTCAAAGATAGAAAAATAATTTAAATATCACTGAAAAAGAAAGCATGACTTTTAACTGAACAGTATGGCAGTGCCTTAAAGAAGGTATGGTCGCCATATAAATTGCTGATACCAGCTTAGTTTGTTCCTGAATTCTTGAATTTTCTTCCTTGTAATCTGAGGTCTTGCAGCCATTCCCCTGCCTTTGGCTATGGTTTCCAGCATGGGAGAAAGGGAAACTCTGCTCCATACTTCAATGCTTCAATGAACTCCTAACATAGCCTCATCAACTTGTAGGTGTCTTCATTTCTTAGGTCCCTTATGCAATGCTTGATCCCTTTTAAAAGGCAAATTCTGATTCAAGAAGTCTAGGGTGGGGCCTGAGAGTCTGCATTCCTCACAAGCACTCAGGGCTGATGCGCTGGTGTCTATGGACCACATGCTGCAGGAGCAAGGCCATAGAAGCCATCAGTGGTTCCTTTGCAAGAATAGAGAACATTGTGATTATTCCTCAGATAATGAATAAATGCTTCACTAAAACCAAATTATACTCCACTGGTCTGCATAATCAACTTTTATTTTAATTATGATCATGGTCCTCCATTCAAGAACAATGATGGGACATCACTGATTTTAAGACATATCAGTGATGTTAAAATGTACCTATTAGAACTGAAATACAGTATTTAATAAATCAGTCATTGAATTGTCATAAATGCCAAGTATGTGCTGGGGGCAAGTTATCAGATAATTACAGCATAGGTTAAGAAGACCACATCAGACCTGCACAGGGTACTATGAACGCTCACAAATGGGACACCTGACCCAGTCTTATGGATGGGAACTTGGTTATAGTGGGAGGAGAAAATGGCTTTGTTGCTGGGGAAAAAAAACACAATAAGCATTATTCACCACTGACCCCAAGACTTAAGTGGTTAGCTTTGGGGTCATATATGAACCTAACTCTGAGGAATGTTTTTAACCCTCCTGTCTGTCCTTACTGGTTGGCCTAAGTGAAAATTCAGAAGCGCATTTTTCAACAGGTATCCTTATTTTTCCATGAAAGCAGTGCTGACATAATTTAGAATGCTACAAACAGGTCTAGACATAACAAATCACCATGGTCCAGGGAACTAGGACATAATTGCTTTAAAATTATATATAGTTTTAAAAATTTTCCCCAGGATAAAGTTTGGCGTGACAAAATATGCAAATAATGATCAGTTACTGATGGGCTGCTACTGCTGCTAAGTCACTTCAGTCGTGTCCAACTCTGTGCGACCCCATAGATGGCAGCCCACCAGGCTCCACCATCCCTGAGATTCTCCAGGCAAGAACACTGGAGTGGGTTGCCATTTCCTTCTCCAATGCAGGAAAGTGAAAGTGAAGTCGCTCAGTCATGTCCGACTTTTAGCTACCTCATGGACAGCAGCCTACCAGGCTCCTCCGTCCACGGGATTTTCCAGGCAAGAGTACTAGACTGGGGTGCCATTGCCTTCTCCACTGATGTTCTACTTAGGTGCTAATAAAGAGTTGCTTTGTGGCCTCCAGAAATATCTTGCAGTTGCCAGTCCAGCTTTTTCAAAGAAGCTGAATTTGTATTTCCTATTTGAGAGCTATGTGTAAGTGACAGATTTCAAAACTTAAGAAACTGAAGTAGAACTGAATGAAGAATGCATCATTGGCTTTGAACCTATGAATTTAAGAAGCATTCACACAAATAAAGGCAACCTACTTTTGAAACAAATTTTCCTTTTTAGGTCAGTAAGTATATAAATACGTGTGTACGTATTTATACATATGTATGTCTATCACCTTTTAGTAATTCTGTTTTTAAGACTATCCTAGCATCTTACACATCACTTTCAGTTTTCTTAAACACTTTGTAGTGAAAATCATCAATCACAATTTAATGAAAGTTATTCTAATTCACCTTATCTTTCCAACAAAAGACAGTTTGCATAATAATTTCCATCTCTTAAAATATTGATATGTTAAAATTATAGCATATGCATTGGCAAACAAGTTTGTAAAGTGAACCACAAGAGACCAAAAGAGATAAAAAGATTAGCAGCCATTTTTAAAAATAAGAATGTCCAAATTAGAACTTTACGTGTGCTTTAAAAAGAAGAGAGGAAGGCCTAAAATGTGATTCTCATGGATTTTCTATGGGTGCTCATTAATAGCAAATGCCATGACTGTGCATATCTTTTTAATAAAAGACAGGGGTAATTAGTGCTGTAGTTACCACTGTCACTTTCTGGTAAGAGGTGTGGCTACCTGCTTTAATTCTCCAGGTAAAAATTACTCATTTCCTCTGACATTTTCAAACGTTCTTCTAAACTTCAGGTAACATAATCTGTTGCTGCAGTAACATCTCCAAATGCGTCAAAAGACAATGATTCAAGGGAATTCAACACCATCTTCGATTTGCTATGACCTGGAGCTACTGTTTTCCAAGTCTGCCAAGGCTCCACTTTTGAAAGCATCTATGTGAGGTTGCCAACCAGCAGCCCTTTAAAATGCATTAAATAATCATTCATCTTCCTTAATGGCCCAGCTCTAGATGTTTGCTGCCTCCTGAGATTGGAAAGTACTGTAGCTGTATAAATTGTGAATTATGTTGGAGGCCACTGTTCTTCAGCTACGCCCTATCTTTTGTCAACAAGTTAAGTGAAGTGATAAGTAGAAAAGAAACCTAGAAAATAGTGAATAAAAGAAAAGAAAAGCCAAACTGGCTTTTTATTTGACAAAATCTCTCTTCTTTGTGGTGTTAAATCTCATGAAAAGGTTAAAATAGAACTTTGAAAGTACTCTCAGTTTGCTTTATCCTTTGAATGTACTCCTGAATTCCTACCAGAGAGACATAGTTTGGGAGTTATTTTGTCATTTTCAGCAAAAAGCCATATAAAGACTGCACGTTAGCCTGAGGGTTTTTTCCCTCCTATTTTACTAAATTTTCTTTCTACTCTTTTATATATCAGTAAGTGAATTTGAAGTGATAAGTTCTGACTTCAAAGCGTAATGATTTTCAGAATCAAAATGATACCTCCAAGAGGATGAGAGCAATGAAATTCTCAGCATTAAGTTTGAAAATAATTGAAATAGGAATAAGTGCATTTTTCCCCATTGGTCTTCAGGATTCTTTCTTGGAATATAATTATACTTTGACTGGGTAAACTTTGTGCCTGAACAATAACTGAAATCAACCCTTTGGGCTCTCCCTGTGTGAAGCTAACTGATGTTTCATGGTAACAGCTTCATAGTTCATTCAGGTGTCAAGCATTATGCTTGGTTAGGGATACAAAGATCAAATGTACTCTTTCTCCAAGAGTTCACAGTCTACTGGGCAAACAAATATGTAATCAATGTCAATTGATTGCAACAGTTGACAGGATGCCAAAGCAGCAGTATAAATAAACAAACTGACACTGGGTTTTGGTCTGAATGGTTCATAGTAACTGGAAAGGCTGGGGAGAAAAGCAGCAGGCAAAAACATGAACTTGGAGAGGGAATCAAGTTCAAGACCATGAATCATTTTGGGTGCCATGTTAGGGACATGTCAAAGAAACTGAACTTTGGCTTCTTTAGGACAAGTTTTAACAGTCCTAACACAAATTGTCTGATAAAAAATGTAACTTGTCTGGATTTGACATTCTTAAAGCCTACAAAAGCACATACATATGAGATTACTCCTTATTCCTATTTCTGTGCTTGTGTGCTTGTCCTTAGTTGCTCAGTGGTGCCTGACTCTTTGGTACCCCATGGACTGTAGCCCACCAAGCTCCTCTGTCCATGGGGATTCTCCAGGAAGAATAATGGAGTGGGTTGCCATGCCCTCCTTCAAGGGAATCTTCCCAACCCAGGGATTGAACCCAGGTCTCCTGCATTGCAGGAAGATTCTTGACTGTCTGAGCCATCAGGTAAGCCCATGAATGCTGGAGTGAGTAGCCTATCTTTTCTCCAGGGGAATGTTCCCAACTCAGGAGTAAAACTGGGGCCTCCTGCATTGCAGAGGGATTCTTTACCAGCTGAGCTAACAAGGAAGCCCCCTTCTTATGCATACTGCTACTGCTACTGCTACTGCTACTGCTAAGTCATTTCAGTCGTGTCCGACTCTGTGCGACCCCATAGACAGCAGCCTACCAGGCTCTGCCATCCCTGGGATTCTCCAGGCAAGAACACTGGATTGGGTTGCCATTTCCTTCTCCAATGCATGAAAGTGAAAAGCAAAAGTAAAGTCGCTCAGTCGTGTCCGACCCTCAGCGACCCCATGGAGTGCAGCCCTCCAGGCTCCTCTGTCCATGGGATTTTCCAGGCAAGAGTACTGGAGTGGGGTGCCATTGCCTTCTCTGTCTTATGCATACTAAGAACAGAAAACTCCAAACTTCATGGCCCAGATGAATCAAATACCTTCCCACTTCCACCCAAAATAAAAATGACTACACTCCAGTGGTCAGACAGATGTAATGTCAGGAAAAGACACAAGTGGACACACAGGAAAGTGATATGGTGGTAACTGAGGACAGATAAAACCCCAAATTAAAACCTTCAAATTGTGAAATTGTTCAAAGATAGATTCTCTGGAGATGCAGCATGGTATCTATAGATAACAATGCTGGTCAATATATTTGAAAAGTGCAAAGAGAGTACATCTTAAAAGTTCTCATTACAAGAAAAAAATTGTGCAATTTTATGTGATGATAGATGTTAATTACTTACTGTGGTAATAAATTCATGATGTAGACAATATCAAATAATTATTTTATAACCTGAAACTAATATATTATTAAATGTCAAGTATATTTCAATAAGATAAATAATGATGTTAATTAATTAAATAAAATAAAAGATCCCAGGAGGCTGGGGAGATCTCTAGGTTGAAGGGTGATGAGGAGAAACAGGAAATAAGAAATGAACAAAAGGAACTTCCTTGAGATTCAGGATAAACTGTAAGAAAATGAAGGAGCAATGATTAAAAAAAAAAAAAAGGCCAAGATTTTGGTGATGAATAATTATAAATTGGGTGGGATAGATAGAAGAAACTTGTAGAGAAAATTGAAATCCCATGGCAACAGTGTTTGGGTTATAGTTTAAGTACTTTGGACAGTTTTTTCCCCTCCTCCTCTTTGCATTTTCTTCTTTTGCCTTGACGTAAATGAACAATGCACCCCACTCCAGTACTCTTGCCTGGAAAATCCCATGGGTGGAGGAGCCTGCTAGGCTGCAGTCCGTGGGGTCGCTAAGAGTCAGACACGGCTGAGCGACTTCACTTTCATGCATTGGAGAAGGAAATGGCAACTCACTCCAGTGTTCTTGCCTGAAGAATCCCAGGGACAGAGGAACCTGGTGGACTACCTTCTATGGGGTCGCACAGAGTCGGACACAACTGAAGCGACTTAGCAGTAAATGAACATCATATTTCAATGACTTCCTCGCTTGGTCTTTCTCTAATCCCATGAGATATTTTGTTGTTGTTTAATTACAAACACTATAAACTTTATCTTTAGGCCATGTTCCTATTTAAAATGGAAATTTTGGTAGAAACTTCTGTTTCTACCTTATTCTACCTTCTATCCTCACTACCACCTTGGGCCCATGTGGTCTTTGCCAAGACTAGTATATAGGACAATATAGGACAACGGTTAAAAGTATGGTTTCTGAAAGCAAACTATTCATACATTCATGGGATTCCCAAGGCTGCTGCTGCACTCTGTATTTTCTCGGGGAAAATATTTAACTGCCCCGTGGTATTTTCCAATATATATTTTTAAAAGATGATAACACTGGCCTTAACAGACTGCCCCAAATGCCCAGTGGCCTGAGGAAGAGATGGCTGGAGCGGAAATGTAGGCATTGCAACTAGAAGGGCAGGTCAAGAGCAGCCATCACCACAACATTGGCCCTGATATTCCTGGGCCACTGTGCCAGCTCTGGATTACCTATCTTCGTATTGCTTAATGTGGGAGAGGAAAAAAACTTTTTAAGCTACCTTACTTAAATTTTTTCTGTTACATGCAGCTAAACTTGACCCTTAACTGATAAAATCGTGTATCCAAGTCAAGTGAAGTCATTCAGTCGTGTCTGACTCTTTGCGACCCCACGGACTGTGGCCTACCAGGCTTCTCCATCCATGGGATTTTCCAGGGAAGAATACTGGAGTGAGTTGCCATCCCCTTCTCCAGGGGATCTTCCCAAACCAGGGATCGAACCCTGGTCGCCTGCATCGTATGCAGATGCTTTTACCATGTGAGCCACCAGGGAAGTTCACCAAAGTCAAAGTCCATCTCAAATTCAAATCTTTTAAAAGGTCCTCTCTCCAATCCTTTTTTCAGTTGAATCAGGACCTATTATTCATTGTATGCTTACCTCTAATTTGCAGTTTAAACATTGTTTATCCCTTGTTACATTCATGATGGATTTCTCTGACAGGATTATAAACCATATGAGGCACCATATTCCATTTGCCTGTGGGGTCCACAGCACATTGTGCTAGAGACAGCTGTGGACTGCCTGATACAAAGCATGTACTTTTTTAGATTCTGTAGTTTATTCTTTAATGCCTATTTTATATTGAAGTATATCTGATTAAAAAAGATGTGTTAGTTACAGGCATACAGCAAAGTGATTCAGTTATACCCATACAAGTATCCATTCTTTTTCAAATTTAAAGTATATACTTTAAAAATAAGACGTTATTTTCTCTATAAAAGTTTTCATGATCTGAAAGATATAGGCAAACTGAATTATGTAATTAATGTAAGGCACAGACATCTAAGAGTTTTAGGCTGAGTTAGTAGGCTATTTTTGCTGTTTTGTACTTTTTAAAAGACCACATAAATAGGCATTTCATCATTTGCTTTCTAAGAATAAATAATGACTGAGTTTACCTTTTGTTTCTCAAAGCAGGGCATGGTATATCGTTTTACCTCATAGTAACATGAAATAAGTTTGACATAAAACGAAGATTCCTTTTGGTACAGGTAGATTGAATGGATCCTTCCTACTAGATAGGTGGACTCCTATGCCCTTTAGCCATAAGAAGTTTTATCAAAGTTAGTTTTGAAAACGTATTTGGCAATATGCATGGGTATTTTTTCTCTTGCCTTTTATTTTTATGAAGTCAACAAAGCTCCCACAAGAGCTCTGTTGGCATGGAATCTGGCACTTCATCCAACAAGATAATAGATTTCTCAATTATTTCAGAGAACCTGGTGCCATTCATGATGCCATGACAATGTATCCCTTTGTAAACAAGGATGAAAATAATAAAGTTGTAAGAGATATCAAGAAATCACTGATTCACTCACCAGTACTCTGCCAAATGATGCTTTAAAGCCCTTGGAACGTAAGTAATCTCTAACTTACCATCCAGCACTGTCTGAACCTTGGCGTCTCTAATTTCTAATTCCAAACATTTACCTATGGAAGGGCCATTGCAGCTCTTCATGTTTGATGCATTTTCCATCCTATTATCTCCCCAATACCTTCATGTGTCTGGATTGTGATAGGGTAGGTTAAGCTATAATTAATAGAATCACAAATGTACATTGACTCAAACACAATGAAAGCTTGTTTCTCACTTACTTAATAGTTCAAATCAGGTGCTCCTTACCATGAGGTAACTCCATGCCATGTGGGGACTCATATACCCAGGCTCCTTTAGTATTGTGGCTCTGTCATCTTCACCATGTGTCTCCCATGGTTTTCCCAGGGGAGGGAACAAGGAAGGAAAGGAGTGGAGGGAGGTCAGAGTTTATTATTCACATCATTCAAAATAAGAAAATATAGGGAAGAGAGGGCATATGGGAAATTTTAATAGACTATCCCTGGCAATGACACCTGACTTGCTCTTAAGCATATGGCCACTTCTATGAGTAAGGGACCCTGAGATACAGAGTTAGGTATCTCGAGGATAAAACCAAAATGGATTTTGGTGAAAACTAACAGTTTCTGTTATATGGATTCTGCTTTCCCATGGCACTAAAATATCAATTTATCTATTCAGTGTGTTAATGGGTTCCCTTCCCTCTATTGCTAACAATCTAGTTGGGAAGAGGCGTACGAATTACATAGTCACACAAAGGCTTGGAGTAAAGGGACCAAGTGTGAGAGGACACCACAGGATACCCCACCTACAGTGAGGGATCAGATGAAGTATCTCTGAGGAAGGGATGCTTCGGCTGTCATCTGAAGAATGAATACACTTGGAGTATCATATCCTGTCGTCTATCCTGAAACAGTTTTTTCTTCCTTTCTTTGATAGAAATATAGAAGTATCAAAGAAAGAGCTGATTACTTATCTAAGGAGGGATGATTAACGGAATGAAATGGCACATATTCCTATCTCCCATTACACGGATCTCCGTCATATGGCTTTATAACAGGTAACCAGTGTGTATACATAGCTGATACCCTGCCTCGTGTTTCAACCAGTGGCCGTGGCCAGTGATCCAGCAGGCAAGTTCAAGCTCTTTGGAGTTCAAGAGTTGGGGGTCAGATTACCTCAACTGATGACCATTACTAGCAACATTCAGAAGAACGCAAGGAAGCACTGGAAGGTCTTAGAAGCAGTTTAGCCAAGCTTTAGAGAAAATTGGAAAATCATGTAGAACACACCAGAACCCCTAGTCTGCCTTCCACGTAATTCTTCCTTCAAGTTTGATTTCTGTCTCTGTTTCTGCTCAAGCTGCCCGCTGCCAGCTGTCTCCCCTTTTCTCTACTCCATGCTTCTCTCTTATCTGAGGCTTCGTCTCCCACTTGGTTTCTGATCGCCACTTTCTTTGCGCCTCTTGGCTTGGGGGTTATTTCCGTGTCCATGACTTCTGATCCTTCTGTTCCCACAGTCTTCTTGGATATTGTATATTCATTGTCCTCAAGGGAGGAAAGTATAAGAAACATTAGACATTGTTCCCTAGCCAGCCCATAGGTGCCATCCTAGGCTCAGGAACAGACCTCAAGTAGAATCAGTTGTGTGTGGCCAGATGCAAAGTGGATCTTGGCTCCTGGTGCAAGCATGAAGACTCATTTTTATTCATGGCCACAATGGACCAGATTTATTCTCCTGCCTAAAATAAGCTTATTTTTCTAAAATTTTAAATAGGCACAACATGTGAAATAATAATGTCCAGACATTGGATTACCAGCTGGTAAAACACAGTGAATCCTTATAGAGGGGGAACAAATCAGAGGAGCCCTATAATTGACCCAGTTTATCATCTGGAGAGAGTTACCAGGGCACAGCTGAGTCAGGAGATCACAGGCAGAGCTCAGTGGACTTTCTTTGTTGGGAACATGGAGCTGGGAGTCTGGAAAATCCAGACTAAAGAGCTGATTATTTCAGGTTTGATGTTTATTTACAGAGGGATTTATGAGATAATTATCATAAGGAATACAAGTGACATTGCAAACCAAGCAAAATCAAAAGTAGTTTTTTTTTAAATAGAGAGCTTCATTCCACATCTTTTCTCCTCTCTCCTTACCCTTACCTCCCCTTTGCATGAGCCTCAATCCCGTAAGCCTTTACTTGCATTTCATAGCTATTCCCATATCTCTCTTCTCCAGTAGTGCCTTTTCTCTAAAATAAGTATTTTAGATTCAGTTCAGTTCAGTTGCTCAGTCATGTCCGACTCTTTGCGACCCCATGAATTTCAGCACGCCAGTCTTCCCTGTCCATCACCAACTCCCTGTCCATCACCAACTCCCGGAGTTCACTCAGACTCATGCCCATCGAGTCAGTGATGCCATCCAGCCATCTCATCCTCGGTCGTCCCCTTCTCCTCCTGCCCCCAATCCCTCCCAGCATCAGAGTCTTTTCCAATGAGCCAACTCTTCGCATGAGGTGGCCAAAGTACTGGAGTTTCAGTTTTAGCATCATTCCTTCCAAAGAACAACCAGGTCCATTCTCCTTCAGAATGGACTGGTTGGATCTCCTTGCAGTCCAAGGGACTCTCTGAGAGTCTTCTCCAACACCACAGTTCAAAAGCATCAATACTTTAAATTAAAATTCCACTTTCTGCATATCTTAATGGACTGATATGTCCATCATTCTCCATCTCATTTTCCTATTTTTAAGTACATATAATTATGAAAAATATTATTTAATTATGCATATTTTTAAGTTGTCCATTAACTTAGGAATCCTTTCTGATCTGTTGAACTCTGTTCTTCTGGGGCCTAACATAATGTGAATGCAAAAAAAAAAAATCATGGGTAGAGGGAAGGAAGGAAAGAGTTCGCTATGGCATAGCAAGTAACTGGCAGTTTAACCCTCTTGGCCGTGTTTGAGCTTTAAAATGCCAAGTTAACTTAAAAAAATTTGGATTTGTTAAGATTTTCAAGGAACATAAAGGCTTGCCCCAATGGGCTCTTGTTCTCAGTACCATAAAGAAGTGCCAGTTACAAAAGATGGCCAATTTCTAAAAGAAATTATTGCTTCCTGATAGTTCTCATTTTTCCAATATTAAAATCTCCTCTGACTAAGGAAATTTGTCTCCTAAGAACATGAAAATTGGTTGTATTTGTCTTACTGCTCCAACAGTTGAAATAAAGAGAACGACTAATTCAGTTGGCAGAGATCCCTGAAATACTACAGATCTTAGGGCTTTTACCAAAGTTGGAGCAAGGAGCAGGCAGGCAGAAAGAAAAGGCTGGCAATTTCAAGTTTCAGGAGCAAGAATTAAAGTGTGCATGCTAAATCATTTGTCACGTCCAACTCTTTGCAACCCTATGAACCACAGCCTGCCAGACTCCTCTGTCCATGGGATTCTCCAGGTAACCCACTAGAGTAGGTTTCCATGTCCTCCTCCAGGGAATCTTCACAAGCTAGGGATCAAACCTGCTTCTCTTACGTTTCCAGTGTTGGCAGATGGGTTCTTTGCCACTAGCACCACCAGAGAAGCCCAAGAATTAAAGGTTAAAACCCTAAGTTTCTTCAGTCCTTTCAGGTGGGTAGCAGACTTGGAGCTTTATAAAGTTTACAAGGCCTTTGATAAAACTCAGGGTGTTTTTAATTTCCCTGCATCTGTGTCCAGTTTGTTATCCACAGAATTTTCAACACAAGTTTTAACAGTGGAAAGAATATGTTTGCTTATCTTGATGATGCAAGGAAGGGGAACCTGGGGCCGTCTGTCCCACTTTGCATAAGTGCTGGTGTGGAGAAAGGGGCAGAGATAAAAATTCCAAGTGCCCAAATGTTGGAAGCAACTAGCAAGAGAAAAAAAAACATCAGAGAGATACATTCTTAAAAGAGGACTTGGACTGAGCTCCAGGAAGACCTGAGAGGGACTTCTTGATTTGTTTTTATGTGGTTCTCACCCCCTCTTCCAACCCAACACAGGGTCTGGGAGAAGGGTGCAGCCAGTGTGAACTCCAGCCCCTAGGTTGCTTGTATAAGTGCAGATGCCTGGGCACTATACAAGACTAAATATGCTGTCATCTCTAAGGGACATGCCTAGGAATCTTAATTTTGAATATATGAACCAGTGATCCTGATGCTCACTAGAAAATGAAAGGAATTGACCAAAACTACATGCCTGGCACTGTTAGCTTCTGCGTTATTGATAGCAGTGACAATTTCAGTGAGGAAATAGGAGCTTAGAAACTAATTTTACATGGTGTGAATCCCCCTAACCTATTAGGTCATTGCAGTGGACAAGTGAGAGGATTTTTTTTTTTTCAGGTTCATCCAGAAATTATTCTAGAACAGAAACCCTACCCTGGATAAATCACAAAAGAGACTCTAGTAACCAAGGTGAGGAAGGGGCTTCCCATTTGGCCCTCTCAAATATGGGAAGAAGCCAGTTCTCTGAAAGTAAAACATGATCACTGCACCAAGACCTTTGATGCTGTTTAATACTGTGTGTGCCTGTTTGCAGCTGGTTTCACACCTGGCCCCTGAGCACTTGCACAGGCTCCAAGAATAATCACTTTCTGCCAGCTGTAGTTCATGGGGCCTAGGACAGCTTGTTGTGCTTTTGCTCTTTCTTCTCTAATTGAAAGACCGAGAGACTACAAATGAGATTCATTTCCTTTATAATTCACCTAACACATTCCAATTCCAAGTGCCACTCTCCAGTGGTGGCAGGAACCAGCTTGTCAGTTCTGAGATTTCTCTGTGAGCATCTCTTTGTTTTTAACTAGCAGAGTGGAGACCTGGGAACAGAGGAAGAATCCAGGAACTGCTAAGAGACCAGCCAATCTGTTGCTACATGTGTCACTTTTATAGTCTTTTTAATCTTCCACATGTTCTTAAAGAAGCTTTTCAAGTTATAATTATTGTGCTATGCTTGCATGCCTACATTTTAAACAACTTTTGTACAAGACCTTTATTCTGGCAAGGTATGATATATTATTTACGGATTTTCTAAAACATGCACCAGTTTTTGAGGGCAGTGATAGGAAATTACGTCTTATTTCAGAGAGACAGAGAGAGACTGATCCTATCAAACACTGACAAGGATATGGAGCAAGTTATTATTATTTTTTTTAAGTTGCATCTCAGTTGCATCTTTAGCTTCAGAGAAAAACAATGAAACCCTTGATGTATGTTGCCATCTCATTTAGCAAAACGATTTAAACCAAAGCAAACAAAACTAAAGTAAGATCTCTCTGTACTTTTTACCTTAAGAACTAAAGAATTGGGTATATTATCCACTTAAGCCTAGTGTAAATGCCAAGGGTTGTAGACGATGCTTTCTGGAAGAAACTTAAGTGGCTATAGCCATTTTTCTTATCTTCAGATTACTCAAGACTAAAGTGATCACTGAGAACCAAAAAGCTTAAATTGCTTCCCCAGGATGTCATCATCATTTAGCAAACTAGGACCAGAGCCCAGATCCTCTGAAGATTTATCTATTGTACTCTGTTTCCTCAAAATTAAACTATACATACAAAGCCCTCCTCCTGAGAGGTGGCACAGTACCAAGCAAGGAGGGAGCACTTGGGAGCCTGCTGTACCTGAGCACAGATCTCGACTCCGATTGTAAGACCTTGGGAAAGTTATTTAAACTGTCTGAGCCCCAGTCTCCAAAGTTGAAAATGAGGATAACATTTGTGCTTATAGTGGTTTGTTCAACAAATATTTGAGCAGCTACTTGGAGCTCATCACTCTTTTAAAGCACTGGGAATACAGCAATGAACAAAATGAGAACTCTTGCCGTTATGGAGTTTGTATCCCAGTGAGCACACAGGACAATAAATGAATAAATGGTAAATATATAGTATGTTGGGTACTACAGAGAAAAATGGAGAATGGGAATAGTATTACCAGCTCGAAGAGATAGGGGCAGATGGGTTTGTATTTAAATAAGGTAACCAAGGAAGGCATTACTGATAAAAGGATAGTTGAACAGATATATGAAGAAAGTGAGGGGTAAGAACATTCCAGAAAAATAGCAAGCCAAATCCCCTTGAGGGAAAACATACTCAGTGTGTTGGAATAACAGCTCAGGGGTGATGTGGCTGGAGTGAAGTAAACCATACTCAAAGCAGGAGAGTGAGATTGGGCCCAGAGAGGGAACCCAGGGGGAAATCCTCTAAGATTTGTAACCACTGTAAACATGTTAGCTTCTTTTTAAATAAAATGAGAAGCTATGGCAATGCTTTGAGCAGAGGAGGGCCATAATGACTTATATTTTAAAAGGATCACTCTGGCTGTCATGTTGGAATAAAGTATAAAGGCAGTAAGACTGGAAGTTAGAAGACCAGTTAAGATGATTTTGCAATAACCTAGGAGAGATGATCATTAAAACAAGTCAGATATGATTTGAAGAAATACTCAATGAGTTTTACTGAGGGATTGGATTATAGACTCTCCCTGGTAGCTCAGACAGTAAAGAATTCGCCTGCAATATAAGAGATCCGGGTTTGACCCCTAGGTCAGGAAGATCCCCTGGAGAAGGGAATGGCAACCCATTCCATACCAGCATACAACAATGGAATAAGTAGCCATTCCTATATATACATATACATATATATATATAGTGTGTGTGTGTGTGTGTGTGTGTGTGTGTGTGTTTATTTACTTATTTATTTATTCTCATCTCCATACTTGCCTGGAGAATTCCATTGACAGAGGATCCTGGCAGGCTATCTAGTCCATGGGGTCCAACAGCTGAGCAACTAGCACATTCACTTTCACTGAAAGAAAGAAAAGAAGCAAACATGAATTCAAATTATTTGTTCACATTAATAGAAGGATTAAAAAAAAAAAAAAAAACTTGGGAGGCTGGGTGTAAAGAGAAGATAGACTTAAGACATGTTAATTTCGAGGTGGCAATTGGCCACATGGAGGTAGAGGGTCTACACTGGAAAGTCATCAGGCTATAGATGATACTGAAGGCCATGAGACTGACTGAACGCTTTCTGGGAGGGAGTATAACTAGGCTGAGTCAGTGCCAGTAGGAAGGGAGTGAGTCAGCTGTGTCCAGTATTGCTGAGAGCTCAAATAAGACGAGACCTAGCAAATAATAACTGAGTTTAGCTAAATGGAGGCAATGGTGGACTGATGGAGGCAAAGGACTACATGGCATGTGCTCAAAAGATAAGGGTAAACATTAGGGGAAAACTAACAAAGCAATAGCAAAATGGGAAAAATGGACATTAAAAAGCTCCCAGAAAAAGAACTGCAAGTAGCAAACAAAACACAAAGCAGAGAAAATATGTTCAACTTCACCCACAATAAGAGAAATACAAAATAAAACCATATTCAGATACCATTTATCAGTTTAGTGGAATTCTAAAAATTTAAAACCAAAAACTCTGTTGCAAAGCTATGGAGAAACAGACATATATATATATAAAAGTCTGTCAGTCCTGTCCAAATCTTTGTGACCTCAGGGACTATAACCTGCCAGACTTCTCTGTTCACAGAATTCTCCAGACAAGAATGGAATGAGTAGCCATTTATATATATATATATATATATATATGGTCAGTCTCTCCCATCAGGAAGCTTATATAAGCCTCTTATCCTTATCCATCAGAGGGCAAACAGAATGAAAACCACAATCACAGAAAACTAATCAAACTGATCACACGGACCACAGCCTTGTCTAATTCAATGAAACTATGAACCATGCTGTGTAGGGCCACCCAAGATGGACAGGTCATGGTGGAGAGTTCTGAAAAAATGTGGTCCATTGGAGAAGGGAATGACAAACCACTTCAGTATTCTTGCCTTGAGAACCCCGTGAACAGTATGGAAAGGCAAAAAGATAGGACAATGAAAGATGAACTCCCCAGGTCAGTATGTGCCCAATATGCTACTGGAGAAGAGTGGAGAAATAACTCCAGAAAGAATGAAGAGATGGAGCCAAAACAAAAGCAACAACCAGTTGTGAGTGTGACTAGTGATGGAAGTAAAGCCTGATGCTGTAAAGAGCAAAATTGCATAGGAACCTGAATGTTAGGGCCATGCGTCAGGGAAATTGGGAAGTGGTCAAACAGGAGATGGCAAGAGTGAACATCAACCTTTTAGGAATCAGTGAACTAAAATGGACTGGAAAGGGTGAATTTAACACAGATGACATTATATCTGCTACTGTGGGCAAGAATCCCTTAGAACAAATGGAATAGCCTTCAGTCAAAAAAAGAGTCCAAAATGCACTATTCAGATGTAATTTCAAAAATAACAGAATGATCTCTGTTCATTTCTAAGGCAAACCATTCACTATCAGAGTAATTCAAGTCTATGCCCCAACCGGTAACGCTGAAGAAGCTGAAGTTGAATGGTTCTATGAAGACTGACAAGACCTTCTAAAACTAAGACCTAGAAAAGATGTCCTTTTCATCATAGGAGAACAGAATGGAAAAGCAGGAAGTCAAGAGATACCTGGAGTAACAGGCAAATTTGGCCTTGGAATACAAAATAAAGGCTAACAGAGTTTTGCCAAGAGAACACACTGGTCCAACAACACAAGAGAAGACTCTACACATGGACATCACCAGATGGTCAATACCAAAATCACATTGATTATATTCTTTACAGCCAATGATGGAAAAGCGCTATATAGTCAGCAAAAACAACAGCAGGACATGACTGGGGCTCAGATCACGAACTCCTTATTGTAACATCAAACTTAAATTGAAGAAAGTAGGGAAAACCACTAGACCATTCACGTGTGACCTAAATCAAATCCCTTGTGATTATACAGTGGAAGTGACAAACAGATTCAAGGGATTAGATCTGATAGAGAGAGTGCTCTGAAGAACTATGGATGGGGGTTCATGACATTGTACAGGAGAAAGTGATCAAAACCATTCTCAAGAAAAAGAAAGGAAAAAAGGCAAAGTGGTTGTTTGAGGAAGCCTTACAAACAGCTGAGAAAAGAAGCTAACAGCAAAGGAAAAAAGAAAAAATACCCCCATCTGAATGCAGAGTTCCAAAGAAAAGCAAGGAGAGATAAGAAAGCCTTCCTCACTGACCCGTGCAAAGAAATAAAGGAAAGCAATAGAGTGGGAAAGACTAGAGACCTCTTCAAGAAAATTAAAGATAGCAAGGGAACATTTAATGCAAAGATAGGCACAATAAAGGACAGAGATGGTATGGACCTAACAGAAGCAGAAGATATTAAGAAGAGGTGGCAAGAATACACAGAAGAGCTATTCCAAAAAGAACTTCATGACACAGATAATGATGACACTGTGATCACTCACCTAGAGCCAGACATCTTGGAGTGTGAAGTCAAGTGGGTCTTAGGAAGCATCACTATGAAAAAGCTAGTAGGGGTGATGAAATTCCAGTTGAGCTATTTCAAACCCTAAAAGATGATGCTGTGGAAGTGCTGCACTCAATATGTCAGCAAATTTGGAAAACTCAGCAGTGGCCACAGGACTGAAAAAGGTCAGTTTTCATTTCAGTCCCAAATAAAGGTAACCCAAAGAGTGTTACACCTACTGCACAATTACACTCATCTCACATGCTAGCAAAGTAATGCTTAGAATTATCCAAGCTGGACTTCAACAGTACATGAATCGTAGCTTCCAGACATTCAAGTTGGATCTAGAAATGGCAGAGGAACCAAAGATCAAATTGCCAACATCCACTGGATCATTAAAAAAGCAAGAGAATTCCAGAAAAACATCAATTTCTGCTTTATTGACTATGCCAAAGCCTTTGACTGTGTGGATCACAACAAACTGTGGAAAATTCTTCAAGAGATGGAAATACCAGACTACCTGACCTGCCTCCTGAGAAATCTGTAGGAAGGTCAAGAAGCAACAGTTAGAACTGAACATGGAACAACACACTGGTTCCAAACAGGGAAAGAAATATGTCAAGGCTGTATATTGTCACCCTGCTTGTTTAACTTGTATGCAGAGTACTTTATGAGAAATGCTGGGCTAGAAGAAGCACAAGCTAGAATCAAGATTGCTGGGAGAAATATCAATAACCTCAGATATGCAGATGACACCACCCTTATGGCAGAAAGTAAAGAGGAACTAAAAAGCCTCTTGATGAAATTGAAAGAGGAGAGTGAAAAATCTGGCTTAAAACTCAACATTCAGAAAACTAAAATTGTGGCATCCAGTCCCATCACTTCATGGCAAATAGATGGAGAAACAATGGAAACAGTGAGAGACTTTATTTCTTTGGGATCCAAAATCACTGCAGATGGTGACTGCCGCCATGAAATTAAAAGATGCTTGCTCCTTGGCTGAAAAGCTATGACCAACCTAGATAGCATATTAAGAAGCAGAGATATTACTTTTCCAACAAAGATCCATCTAGCCAAAACTATGGTTTTTCCAGTAGTCATGTATGGATGTGAGAGTTGGACCATAAGGAAACCTGAGAGCCAAAGAATTGATGCTTTTGAAGTGTGGTATTGGAGTAGACTCTTGAGAGTCCCTTGGACTGCAAAGAGATCCAACCAGTCAATCCTGAGGAAAATCAGTCCTGAATATTCACTGGAAAGATTGATGCTGAAGCTGAAGAATTAACTCACTGGAAAAGACCCTGATGCTGGGAAAAATTGAAGGCGGGAGGAGAAGAGGATGAGAGAGGATGAGATGATTGGTTGGCAACACCGACTTGATGGTCATGAGTTTGAGTAAACTCTGGGAGTTGGTGATGGACAGGGAAGCCTGGCGTGCTTCAGTCCATGGGGTTGCAAAGACATGACTGAGCAACTGAACTGAACTGAAGAGCAAAATGAGTGACAGATAAAGCTTGAATTGCATGCATTAGTATTAATGTTCATTTACTATTTTATATTAATTATTTATATTTTTATTTTTAAAGTATTTATATTTTGTCTTTGAAATAAAAATTATATATTGTGAGATGAAAATAAGTAATTAGATCAATATTACTACTAGGAATCAAAATTTTTCAATTTAAAGAAATGGGATACAAATAAAAAGTCAAAGAAGCCAAGTAAAAGTCTGTAATCTTACATTTAAATTTGTAAAAGCAGTATGGACTCATGATATAATTTTTAAAAGAGTAATGGGTTATTATCAAAAGAACACAGGAGCCAAGTTGAAAGGGCTCTCACTATGGAAGAAAGAGGGACAATATTAAAATCAAAAAGAATAGCAGCTGCAATAGATGGAAAACCATCTAATATATAAACATCTTTAGATTTATAATGTACTTAAGAAAGAGAATACAAACTGGAGAGAAACTGGAAACAATAAAAATGCACAGTCCCTTGAAGAGAAACACTGTGACTGCTGGAGGGGGAGTGTGGCGTAGAAAGAACTTTGTTTTCTTGTTTTGTTTGTGTTTCAATACAGGAGATGTTACAGTATGCTTTATGCGTGCTGACAGCGATCCATTGGAGAAGGGGAAACTGATGATGCAGGACAGAGGAAGAACAATGAATTATGGGAACAATTCCCAAGAGTAGGTGAGAGGCAATGGACATAGTGCACAAAGAGAAGAGCTGGCCTAAGTCAGAGCACGGCAGTGCGCCCAGGGGGACAGGCGGGAAAGAGGAATGTGTGGACCACAGGCGGGTACTTGGTAGATGGATTGGAAAAGATGTGGATGGTCTCTTCTGAGTTCTTCATTTTTTCTCAGATAAGTAGAAATGNGATGCACGACAGAGGAAGAACAATGAATTATGGGAACAATTCCCAAGAGTAGGTGAGAGGCAATGGACCTAGCACACAAAGAGAAGAGCTGGCCTAAGTCAGAGCACGGCAGTGCACCCAGGGGGACAGGAGGGAAAGAGGAGTGTGTGGACCACAGGCGGGTACTTAGTAGATGGATTGGAAAAGATGTGGATGGTCTCTTCTGAGTTCTTCATTTTTTCTCAGATAAGTAGAAATGAGGAGGAGGATAGGGAAGAGGTATTGGGAGTTTGATTAAAAAGCACAGATTTGCAGTATTAATAGTTGTGCAGGGAAAGTAGGCAGAGGGCAAGGACTGAAGAAATGTACAGAACTACCAGGCAGCATCAAAATCCCATCGGGAATGACTGCTTGTGAGTCTGGAAACAACTCAAGCGAAAGAGCTGTGTGCGTTTTCCGACAACAGGAAGCCACTGCACAGGCAGGTGTATGCACAAAGTAAGCAATGAGCTGTGCTTAGCCAACGTTTTGTGAGGGTTGATTGCGATTCAATGTGTAAAATAATGCATGTGTCAGGTAATTTCACACTTAATGATTTCTTTTTCCTTCAATTTCATTCTCTAGGAAATACAAAAGTGTAAGAAAAAAGGAAATATTCGACATAACAAAAACATAAAATATTCAGGAATGCATTTAGAAAAGGATGTGCATAAAAAACAATAATTTTGTTGAGGGATACAAAAGAAGACACAAATACTGAGATATCAATCTTTCCAAGTTAATTCATGAATTTAAAGCTAAACCAATAGAAATTCAACCAGGGCATTTTAGAACTCTAGAAAATTCTAGAGTTAATTTGGGAAAATAAACATGTAAGGATATGATTAAAAAAAAAAAAAAAAGCTAGCTTTGTTGAGACTATTCATGAGGACTTACTGTATATTGGTGAAGATAATAGCCTCTAAACAGCCCAGGTAAATTCTGGATCCCAAATCGCTCACTACTGAGCCTCTCTGTGGCTTCAACTGCCTCATCTATAAACAGGTGTTTTATTTGTTGTTAGAGTTGCAAAGACCTTGGAATAATGCATGGCTCGTAGTAACAATGATAAGTAACACTGACTGGGTGTTTATTATGCATGAGGCATTGTTCTAATTACTTTATATTTATTTATTTTTCTTCGTAGCAACCCTTCAAGGAGTATAAGCACCAAGAGGTTAAAGGAATCTAGTCCACAAAGCTAATTAGTACACCTAAAGACTGAATACTTAGCCATGACACTGGGCTGTATCAAATAATAACATGAGAAAGAAAAACAACAAAAAAAAGAAACTCACTTGATATTGTAAGATAAAATTGATCTGTATGACCATATAGAAAATCCAGAAATGTCCTTAATCATACATAGTAATTACATAATTTACATCAGATGAAGCCAATTTTTATAGAATATTTATCTAAATTCATTCAGCAAAATAACACTACATGAATGCACTTCTTTTCTAAATCAGCACTGATCAGCACTGATCTAGATATTCTAGGTTAAAGAGGCTGAATTTGATTAGCCCAAGCCTTGGGCTGTCTTTTTGAATGTTTAATATATATAGACTTAACAAAATCAGTCTTCTAGGGCTGCCTTCATAAAGTACCACAAACTGGGTAGCTTCGATGACTGAAATGTATTGTCTCATGGTTTAGAGGACGGATGTTCAAGCTCAAGGTGTCACCAAGGTAGTCCCTTTCTGAGAGCTGGGAGGGAAGGACTGCTCTTGGCCCCTCTCCTTGGCTTGTAGACAGCAGTCTTCTCTCTGTCTCTTCCTTTCACCTTCCCTCTGTGCACACTGGTGTTCAGATTTCCCCTCTTATGAAAACACCAGTCATATTGGACTAAGGTCCTTCCTAATTACCTTGTTTTAATGTAATAACCTCTATGAAAATCTTATCGCCATATAAGATTACATTCGCAGGCTCTGAGGGTTGGAACTCCAACACATCTATTCTTTTTTAGAGTAACATAATCCAGCACATAACACTTAATATTTGAGTATAAATCACAATAGTAGCCACAGACCCTTAAAAATCATCATCCTGTTGGTCTCGCTGATGTTTTTATTAAGTAGGTCCATGTCAACTAACCCTGTGCTTCTAATCTTTTTCGAGGATTAGTTAAGGTGTATTTAAAACTTCAGCACAAAACATTCTTCTGGAGGATGTCAAAGAGTCCCTCACTCATTTTGCATGAAAACAAAACACATTTCTTGGGCCTGGTCCAATATTTCTGGCAGTCATATAGAAGCAACCTTGGTGTTTTAAAAATTCCATAGCATGAAACAAGTCCAGCAATCAAACATACAACACACTCCTTCACAACAACATGGAAATCACTGTGGGGAAACAAGCACTTTACACGCAAGGCAGAAGGAAATGGGTTAGAGGAACATAGACTGGGTGTGGGCAAGAATGAGTGGAAATCTGAAGGGGAGGTGAGATCTCCATCCCATAATCACAAGATGCCTGGCCACAGTGCAGGAGGCTCTTTTGTCACACCCCCAACCCTAAACAACACCACTCCTCACCCTACACTTAGTGGATTACCAACTGGAACTTGCAAAGCCTTCCCAAGACGTTCACAGAGACTCATCTCTTTATCACGCCTGTAGAAAGGGGGGCTCATCTGCTCCCTCTACTGTTTTGTTTTGTTTATCAGCAAGCACTCACATGACTCACATTGTTATCTCCAAAATATATCTTGAAACCATCCATCTCTCTGCATCTTCACCGTTGTCACGTTTACCTAAACCACTATCAACGCTTGCCTAAGTACTCTGTGTCATCCTGCGGCTGGCTTCACTATAGCCCCAGGCTAATTTATTACCCAGGAGGCAGCCTCTCAGTTGCTGCACTGATAAGCTTTTAGATAAGAGACATTGTACTTCTCAGCCCCGTACCACCTGGCCCTGTCTTCCTTCATTTCCTTCCACTCTCTCTTGCTTATGATATCCAGCCTCTCTGCCCTCCTTTTAGTTTCTCTGAATATTCCAGATACTTTCTGTCTTCAGGGTCAAAATACAGTCTTTTCCTCTTTTTGAAAAACTTAGCTGATATTCAGCCAGCATGCTCTCATACACTTGCATTAGTCATGAAAGCAGGGAAATACCTCGTTACCCTCTTGGGAAGTGATAGTACCACATGTCCCTACCCACCCCCATATTCATCCATCCTGCCCCTTTCCTGGAATGTCCTAGATCTCCACACTCCTAAAAAAGTAATGCCTGACTCTATGTGAGGCCTGCAAACCCTACATTGGTCAGGATTCAACCAGAGAAACAAAGCCAGCAGGAGACATAATAAGGGATTTATAGCAAAGATCTGTGTTATGCACTTGTGGGGTCTGGCAAGATAAGCCACAAATCTATAAGGCAGGAAGGGCAGACTAGAAGGGTCAGAATGAACTGAAGCTGCAGTCTATAGCAGAACTTTTATTTTGAGAAGCTTCAGTTCTGTTCTTAAGGCCTTTTGACTGATTGAATCAAACTCACTGAGATTGTATAGGTTATCTCCTTTACTCAAAATCAACTGATCATGAATGTTAATTACCTCTGCAAAACACCTTCACAGCAACACCTAAATTAGTGTTTGCATGACTGGGGACTATTTTATAGTCAGACTAGCTACACTGACTATCACAGACGTTGTTTCCGCACTGTGGTCACTGGTTGTCTACCCTACTACTAAGTAGTTCAATATTTTTATTACCATCCAGGTATACTGGCACATAAAACTGACATCTGACAATCAGAGATACCGTTCCAGCACTGTGGGTGCTGGAGATCTATTCTGCTGCTGCTGCTGCTGCTGCAAAGTCACTTCAGTTGTGTCCGACTCTGTGTGATCTCATAAACAGCACCCCACCAGGCTCCCCCATCCCTGGGATTCTCCAGGCAAGAACACTGGAGTGGGTTGCCATTTCCTTCTCCAATGCATGAAAGTGAAAAGTGAAAGTGAAGTCGCTCAGTCGTGTCTGACTCTTCGCGACCCCATGGACTGCAGCCCACCAGGCTCCTCCGTCCATGGGATTTTCCAGGCAAGAGTACTGGAGTGGGGTGCCTCACCTTCTCCGGATCTATTCTGCTAGTAGTTCAGTATTTTTAGTAGCATCCCTTCCTGAACTCTCTATTCCTCTTCTCCCTTGTTCTGTAGATGGTGGGCTGGCTCCTCTTCTCCTTTCCCCCCTTCAGGACCCCTCTGAAATATCACCTTCTCACACAGAGCTCTCCTCACCAGCCTCTTGGAGCAGGTACCCCTCAGAGGGACCTGCCCTCCATTCTTTCTCCACACCCTATTCTTTCTCTTCACTGCACTTACCACAAGTTATAAATTTATGAGTTTTGTTTGTTGACTGATTTTGTCTATCATGCCCATAAAACTGTGTGTTCGATGAGTCCTGAGGTTTTCATTTGTAGAGCACTGCATACTGAGTTAACTGCCACATAACAGGAGCAGACACATAACAGGAGCTCAATTCATATTTGTCAAATGAGTAAACGTCATCAGAGGTTACTGTCATGTGGCTGAGATGAAAAGACCCAACTTGCTATACACTTCAGTTCAGTTCAGTTCAGTTGCTCAGTCGTGTCTGACTCTTTGTGATCCCATGGACTGCAGCACGCCAGGCCTCCCTGTCCATCACCAACTCCTGGAGTCCACCCAAACTCATGTCCATTGAGTCAGTGATGCCATCCAACCATCTCATCCTCTGTCGTCCCGCCTTCAGTCTTTCCCAGCATCAGGGTCTTCAAATGAGTCAGCTCATTGCATCAGGTGGCCAAAGTACTGGAGTTTCACCTTCAGCATCAGTCCTTCCAATGAACACCCAGGACTGATCTCCTTTGGGATGGACTGGTTGGATCTCCTTGCAGTCCAAGGGACTTTCAAAAGTCTTCTCCAAAACCACAGTTCAAAAGCATCAATTCTTCGGCACTCAGCTTTCTTTATAGTCCAACTCTCACAACCTTACATGACCACTGGAAAGACCATAGCCTTGACTAGACGGACCTTTGTTGGCAATGTCTTTGCTTTTTAATATGCTGTCTAGGTTGGTCATAATTTTCCTTCCAAGGAGTAAGCGTCTTTTAATTTCTTAGCTACACTTACACACGCCTTATTTACTTTGTCCTGAAGCCCCCTTCCATGTGTAGAGCCCAAGTTAATCAGGAGTCATCGTTCTGGCACAAGCAGAGATTCCATGTGAACAAATTGATGGATAATTGCTTTTAGAGAAACCCACCTAGAACTGAACTAATCTTTCCTATGATCTACAAAGTGGGTTTCTTCCACCTTCAAATCTTATTTTTATTCAGATATACAACCCCCAGTCTTATCTTTGATGTCTGACCCAGGTCAACTCCCACTGGAAAAAGAGGCATGTGTTGAAATCACTGATATGACATGAAATACTTGTCAAGAAGTGTAGACACAACTCATGAATGAATGCTGGAGAGGTGACTCTTTATAAGCAGGCTCTAGAATAGGATGTGATCAAATCAAAGGCACAAATATAGAACCTCACTAACAAATATGTGTTTGCCAAGATCACCCTTCACCACCGCTTCTAATGAGGAAGCACTCGGGGATATCCAAACTGCTCAGAAAGCTATTAATAACCTCACAGACCACTATTTCTAATCTTTTTCTTCTTTTCTAATTCCATAACACATTTAAGAGATATCTTCTTTTAACTTCCTTGTTCTGTGTCTTAGATATTTGGGCAGGAATCCCAACTATATCCCTGGATTTCCCCATAGGTTGAATACGGATTTTATGGCATTCCTTGATGAAGTGGATATTTTTCTCCTACACACTTGCTAACAAATACATATGTTCTTGAGTCACCAGTGAAAATGCCTTCAGGAGATCTGGGCATTTGATAGTCTTTGCACTATTCTCACTTCCTAGGATAAAATAAGAAGGTGATTAGATACTGTCTGAAAAGAGACTTTTATATACTGGGGCAAAACCAGACAAATTAAGAATGTGATAAGACTATTTCTATCAGTGGAAGAATTGTATGGTTCTGTTAAAGACAAAATGATGTCTATAGATCAAGGAACGAAGAATGGAGTTCAGAGTGGCATACTGTTCTACAGATGATCTGAAATAAGCCTTAATGGAAATAAGCCTTTTGCTTAATGTAAAAACATCCATGCAAAATTCCTTCATATTCCTAATTGTGGCCAGTCACCCTTACTGATCTGTTTACTCCGCTATTAGAATGCAAAGTGTTAGAATATGACGTGACCAAGGTCAATTAGAGAAGTATTACATCTATTCTGAGCCCAAGACAAAATGGTGGTTAGTGAAGCTTTAATATGAGGCCTCGACTTCAGTTCAAATATGGACTGTTTCCTCACTATAAGATAATTTTGTCTTCCCCTCAGGAACTAAATCTTCCTTGCTTTTTCCTTTCAAGATATAACTGAAATCCTGTCTAGTCCCCTCCCGTAATCGAATTTCCATTCTTTGAATTCCTATAGCACAATTGTCTCCCATTATGTGAACTTGTCCTTTGTTTTTCATTATAGACGAGTTTTCTCATTCCCAAACTAAATTATGAATTCCTGAAGGGCACAGTACTGTTTTCTGTACCTTTACTTCTTTCTACTCCACCACACACACATTTTGTCAACACCCAGTGAACCAATAGCAAAGTTGTGGCAGAGGCTACTAGGTTGTTCATTCCAATTTGCTTTCTCTTCTTTCTAGACCAATAGCTAGATTTCATATCCTGGCCTCCTCAGTAGGGTGTTCAAGCCCCATATTAGACTGTGCAATAGTCGGACTGGCTCCTTGTACACCTCTTATGCTGCCCTTTCCATGCTTCTTTCTCCTTTTTCTGGTAAGAAGGAGTCTTTGTGTGCATGCTAAGCCACCTCAGTTGTGTCTGACTCTTTGCAATCCTATGGACTGTAGCCTGCCAGGCTCCTCTGTCCATGAGATTGTCCAGGCAAGAATAACTAGAGTGGGTTGCCATTTCCTCCTCCAGGGAATCTTCCTGACACAGAGATTGAACCCACATCTTCTGCACTGGCAGATGGGGTTTGTTTTTTTTTTTAACCATTAGCACTACCTGGGAAGCCTAGGGATAACAGAACCACAAGATGGAAGGAGCTTAGGTCTTGAAATCATGTTGTTGAGAAAACTGCCCACAGACCAGGAACATCTGCCTTGGACTATTACGAAAGCATGAAACAAACATCAATTGTTTTTGAGCTGTCACGTATTGGTGGTTCTACTTGTTATAGCAGCTAGCAGTCATTCTGTGACATCCAGTAATTCTAGTAGAAAGAGCTTGAGCTGGCTTTAATACTTAGCTCTGCCACAATAACCAAAAAATGTGATCTAAGGCAAGTTACTTAGTTTCTCTGAGGCTCAACTTCCTCGTCTATAAAACAGAGATAATTATAGCAACTGCCTCCATCATTTTTTTGTGAGAATAAGTGCATGACTGCAATCAGGCACTCAGTGATTACCAGTTCAGTACTACTCACTTGTGTTTAGAATTAGTTCTTGACAAGCAGACGCTATATTCCAAGAGAGCCCAGAAAAATGGCATTGAAAAAATTCATTTTTATGCCCTAACTACAACAGTTGTAGTAGAAATTTTTTGAATATGGGATATAAGCTTATAAGTGGAGGTAGCAGCCAACAGGAGGCATTTAAAGAGCAGAGACAAGCTAAAGAAGATTTTAAAAGAATATTTCATAATATTCTTTGAACTCTTAGAACTTCCGCCCTGGCAAGGATCTAAGATTTTAGATTAGAGTGTGTAAGGACTTTGTATTAGGCTGGTGTGTGTCTGAACAGATAATTAGTGATAGACAATTGTGCTGCTATGTAGGCCAAAGGTACTTCCCTTTCCAGGCTGGGCTATTCAGTACTTAAGGGTTGGTTTGATCTTCCAGGGGGTATTGATGATTAAATGACAAGTTGTTCACCTAGTCACTGGTTACAAATAGAGCAAGGCTGGGTAAAGTTGATATTTGCTTGATTTAGTGAAGTTAAATTTAGATGGAAGAATGAAATAATCATTATCTTTCCTACTGAGTCCCATATACTCCTAAGAGTTCTCAACACACAGCTGGTCTCAGGCAGTACAATAAGCAAGACTGAATAAAACAAAATTTAATTAGGCTGAATAAAGCTTTGACATCTGCTTTTAGAAAATCATAGATTTCTTGCATTAACACATTTATCCTTATTTAGTTGACATTCTGTCTTCATGTTTAAAGTTTGAACATATAATTTATTATCTCTTAAATCTATTCATTTTCAGGAGATTTTACGTTTTTCAAAGATGGGGGTAGAGGAGTGGAAGTCTGCCATAATTTGTCCTAAGAAGAAGGTTGCATACCTAAATAAAATGTAAAATGATTTGAAGTCATGCCATCCTCTGCTATAATCTTCTATCAAGAAGGTCACAGAGATTTGGCATTATTTAATTTTTTATGTAAGGAAAAAGTATCATAACAGATTTATATAAGGGCCAACTTTCTGAATCCATCACCCAAATCTGGAAGCCAGGCAATAATAGACTTTTTAAATGTATATAATATAGATGGATATTTATTGCAACATTGCTTGTAGTTACAAAAGGAAGTAAAACAAAACAAAAAACATCTAATGTCTGTGAATAGGGAAGTGGTTNTTCTATTACTAGAGCTTTATTATAATATTAACTAGATTGGATGACTTTTTTTTTAGAATTTCTCTTCTACTTTTACTCCATCACCAGCTATGATAACTAGAACTTGAAAGTTTTATACCAACAGTGAATTTTAGACAAGCCAATTTTGTTTGGGTAGCTGATGTTTAGTAAAGAAGGCAAATAGATTCAGTGCTCCCTTGCCTTCCCCTTAGAGAAAAATCTTGAGTTGCAAATGGGGCCAAATCTCCCCACCCCCTACATCCTCTTTGATCAGAAGCATAATCCTTCAGACTGGCTTTTACATTCCAGCCAGATCAAGACATGGCTCTTTGTAAGTAAGAACAGAAGAAGCAGAAAGGACAAGATGGGTAATTCTGCTTTAACACATCTCAGAATCTTGGGCCTCTCCCTTCCCCACACAACCTCAAGTAACCCCACCCTCCACATCCACCCTGGCTTGGCACTGTTAATGTCTGTGGGATTTTCCATTCCCTATGTGACCAAAGCAGAACTGTTAGATATTCACTAACGCCCTTGGACGTAGGACCCTGGTAGGCTGCAGTCCATGGGGTCACAAAGAGTCGGATATGACTGAGCGACTTCACTTTCATGCATTGGAGAAGGAAATGGCAACCCACTTCAGTGTTCTTGCCTGGAGAATCCCAGGGACAGTGGAGCCTGGTGGGCTGCCATCTATGGGGTCGCACAGAGTCGGACACGACTGAAGCGACTTAGCAGCAGCAGTGCCCTTGTAGGCTGAAGGGGCTTAAGGATGCAAGAAGGGACAGTAGAAAGAGTTCTTTTGCCTATGTAGTGAGAGGCTGTTTCATAGAAGCATAGACATTAAATGCTCTTAAAGGGCTTTTAAAATTCAGGATTTTATTTGCATGCACTTGCTCTTTTATATTACTAGAGCTTTATTATAATATTAACTAGACTGGATGATTTTTCTAGAATTTCTCTTCTACTTTTACTCCATCACTAGCTATGATAACTAGAACTTGAAAGTTTTATACCAACAGTGAATTTTAGACAAGCCAATTTTGTTTGGGTAGCTGATGTTTAGTCAAGAAGGTAAATAGATTCAGTGCTAGCAAAGTTGCTGTAAATTTTCCTTTCTCCTCTTTGATCTTAAATAAGCATGCAAGATGGAGAGGCCTCTATAATCGCTCAAGAGCATCTCAATTTGGAGAGGCATTGACTCTCAAATTTCCTATATAGTGAGATTTCTTTCTGNTCAAGAAGGCAAATAGATTCAGTGCTAGCAAAGTTGCTGTAAATTTTCCTTTCTCCTCTTTGATCTTAAATAAGCATGCAAGATGGAGAGGCCTCTATAATCGCTCAAGAGCATCTCAATTTGGAGAGGCATTGACTCTCAAATTTCCTATATAGTGAGATTTCTTTCTGTTGGGTATATGACTATGTAAGACAGTTTTTATAATGTTCTAATTCCTATATAAATCTGGAAGAATTTTTTTAAGATAGCTGCAGATTTGAAGATTAGAACCGGCGTATGCAGAACTAAACATACTCCTTATGTCTGATTTGTACAATAGGCCAAGTCCATCTGAATATGTTCCCTGCCCATAATAACAAAGAACTTAGTCAGTTTGAGCTGTGATAAAACAGTGACAGGTTTTATCCTGTATTGCTTCTACATAGGAGAAGAGAGTCCATTTTCCCAGAGGAAATGAAACAAGAACAGAGAAATACAAAAAAAGACTACAGATCATAAATGTTGGCAAGGATGTGGGGAAAAGGGAAGCCTAGTTCACTGTTGATAAGAGTGTGAGTTAGTGTAGCTGCTATGGAAAACAGCAACAAACTAAAAATAGAACTACCATGTGATCCAGCAACTCTACTCTTGGGTATATGTTTAAAAGAAGATNAGAGAGTCCATTTTCCCAGGGGAAATGAAACAAGAACAGAGAAATACAAAAAAAGACAACAAATCATAAATGTTGGCAAGGATGTGGGGAAAAAGGAAGCCTAGTTCACTGTTGATAAGAGTGTGAGTTAGTGTAGCTGCTATGGAAAACAGCGTGGTGGTCTCAACAAACTAAAAATAGAACTACCATGTGATCCAGCAACTCTACTCTTGGGTATATGTTTAAAAGAAGATAAAAACACAAATTTGAAAAAATGCACCCCAGTGTTTGTATGTTCATAGCAGCATTATTGACAATAGGCAAAATGTGTATATATATATATATAGTATTGAATAGAATACTACTCAGTTATAATGAAATTTTGCCATTTGCAACAACACGGATGGACCTGGAGAGTATTAGGCTTAGTGAAGTAAGTCAAACAGAGAAAAACAAATATTGTATGTTTTCACTTATATGTGGAATCTGAAAAATAAAACAAATGAGTGTATATTAACAAACCAGAAACAGACTCATAGAGAACTAGTAGTTTCCAGGGGGAAGAGGGTGAGGGGAGAAGCAAGATAAGGGAAAGAGATTGAGGTATGAACTACTAGGTATGAAATCAATTAGATATAAGGATGCAATATACAGCTCAGGGAATACAGACAGTGTTTTATAACAACTTTAAATAAAGTAATCTATAAAAATATTGAATCAATATGTTGTACACCTGAAACTAATATAACCTTGGAAATCAACTATACTTCAGTTAAAAGAAATATATTATCCACCAACTGCACTCCTAGGTATAAACCCCAAAGAACCAAAAATAGCTGTTCAGACAAAACTTGTACACAAATGTTCATAGCAGTACTATTCACAATAGCCAAAAGAACAACTCAAAAGATTTAAAAAAAAAAAAAAAAAAAAGAAGAAGAAGAAGAAGAAAGAGATACAATGGCAAAGGAATTCCTCCTTTGAGGGGAGTTATTCCAGATGTACCACATTCCTTGGCCTAGACCAATGGAAGGTGTTAGGAATGCTTCCTAGAGTATACACACTTACTGAACTAAATTCCTTTAACAATGAGCTTCACCTATCAAAAAAGCAAAATGCCATATTTTAAACCCTTAGAAAAATCCAGATCCTATCCAAATTGAAATGTGTAATTAGAAGGTGTAGTCCTCCTAGAATCTAACATTTTCCTTCTTGGAAAAAAATATCGGTACTTCCTTAGTGGTACAGTGGGTAAGAATCTGCCTGCCAATGCAGGAGACATGATGTTTGATCCCTGGTCCAGAAAGATTCCACATGACACGAAACAATTATTGAGCCCATACTCTAGAGCCCATAAGCCACAACTACTGAGCCTATGTGCTGCAACTGCCGAAGCCTGTGTGCCTTAGGACCTGGGCTGCACAATGAGAGAAGCCACCACAATGAGAAGCCCGAGCACCACATCTAGACAGTAGTCCCCCTCTCCACGACTAAAAGCCTGCATGCAGCAACAAAGACCCAGCACAGCCAGAAACAATATTAAATATATGTGTGTATATATATCAGACTCAGTCATCAAACTGAGGGGTTTTTTTTAAAGTATTATATCTGGAAATAAAATCAAGCTGATCTAGATTTTTTTCTTAAAAATTTTTTTTGCAAACTTGGGTTTACTGAATTGTCATAACCTAGAAGGAAATGGCAACCCACTCCAGTATTCTTGCCTGGAGAATCCCAGGGACGGGGGAGCCTGGTGGGCTGCCGTCTATGGGGTCGCACTGAATCAGACATGACTGAAGCGACTTAGCAGCAGCAGCAGCAGCAAACAGACCTTATAAGTGATTCTTATAATTAAGAGTCACTTTCAAAAATGTTATCATTATAGTTTTGAAATTGCTAAAAACACAATAGATCCTTCCTTTTTCCTTAAACATTAGCTCAGCTTATTTGATGTAGCAAATATTTTAAACTGGAGTTTCTCAACATCAGCTTTAGTGAATTGTTTTATTGGACCTGTACATTGTTGAATATTCAGCAGCATCCCTCACTTCTATCCATGAGATGCCAATAGCACAAGCCCCTCCTCCCCATCCAGTTGTGAAAATCAAAAATCACTAATCAGAAAGGCCATCATTAAAAAGTCTATGTGTGTTTTAGTTGCTCAGTTGTGTCTGACTCTTTACAACCCCATGGACTGTAGTCTGACAGACTCCTCTGTCCACAGAATCTCCAGGTAAAATACTAGAGTGGGTTGCCATTCCCTTCTCCAAGGGATCATCCCGAACCAGGAACTGAACCTGGGTCTCCTGTATTGCAAGCATATTCTTTACCTTCTGAGCCACCAGGGAAGCCCCAAATACTGGACAGGGTACAGTTGGTGAGAATAAAAATTGGTGTAGCCACTATGGAAAACAGTATGGAGGTTTGTTAAAAACCTATAAGTAGAGTTACCTTATGATCCTGCAATCTGACTCCTGGGCATATATACAGAGAAAACTATAATTCAAAAAGATACATGTGCCTTTATGTTCACTGAAGCACTATTTATATCAAGACATAGAAGCAACCTAACTGTTTGACAGATGAATAGATAAAGAAAGTGTGGTATATAAGTATACAATGGAATATTACTCAGCCACAAAAAAGAATGAAATAAGGCCACTTGCAGCAACATGAATGGACATAGAGGTTATCATACTAAGTGAAGTATGTCAGACAGATCAAGACAAATACCACACAATACCACTTACATATGGAATCTAAAATATGATACATATGAACTTATATACAAAACAGAAATAGACTCACAGACATAAAAAACAAATTTATGGTTACCAGCTGGAAAAGGTAGGGGTGGGAGGGATAAATTAAGAGTTTGGGATAAACATATACAAGCCACAGACATAGAAAACAAACTATGGTTACCAAAGGGGAAAGGGATGCATTAAGAGTTTGAGTTTAACAAACACACATGATATATAAAATAGATAATCAACAAATACATACTGTATAGCACAGGAAACTATACTCAATATCTTATAATAACCTATAATGGAAAAGAATCTGAAAATATAACTTATATAATGTATGTGTATATATATAATCACTGAATCAGTCTATACATCTGAAACTAGTACAGCATCATAAATTAACTATACTTCAATTCACATGCTAGCACGGTAATGATCAAAATCCTTCAAACTAGACTTCAACAATATGAAAGGAGAACTTCCAGATGTACAAACTGGATTTAGAAAAGGCAGAGGAACCAGAGATCAAATTACCAACATCTGTTGGATCATATAAAAAGTAATTCCAAAAAAACTGCTTCACTGGTTACGATAAAGCTTTTGACTGTGGATCACAACAAACTGTGGAAAATTCTTAAACAGATGAGAATAACAGACCCCCTTACCTGCCTCCTGAGAAACCTGCATACAAGTAAGGTAGCATGTAAGGTGGTCTGGATGCTGGGAAAGATTGAGGGCAGGAGGAGAAGGGGGTGACAGAGGATGAGATGGCTGGATGACATCATCAACTCAATGGACATGAGTTTGAGCAAACTCCAGGAGATAGTGAAGGACAAGGAAGCCTGNTGAGAAACCTGCATACAAGTAAGGTGGCATGTAAGGTGGTCTGGATGCTGGGAAAGATTGAGGGCAGGAGGAGAAGGGGGTGACAGAGGATGAGATGGCTGGATGACATCATCAACTCAATGGACATGAGTTTGAGCAAACTCCAGGAGATAGTGAAGGACAAGGAAGCCTGGCATACTGCAGTTCATGGGGTCACATAGAGTCAGACACAACTTAGCAACTGAATAACCACAAGACCAAAAAGTAAACAAAATAAAATCTTTTCAGACACAGTAAGTATGGTGATAATGGGCTGTAAGGCATATAATGAGAGCACAAAAGATGGACAAGGACAGACAAAATTTGGGGAATAGTATGTGCTAGGGCATAGGCAAAGGGCCAACAGAGGATGAGATGGTTGAATGGCATCTCTGACTCAATAGACATGAGTTTGAGCAAGCTCTAGGAGATGGTGAAGGACAGGAAACCCTGGTGTGCTGCAGTCCATGGGATTGCAAAGAGTCAGACATGACTGAGCGACTGAATAACAAAAAACAGCAAGGGCATAGGGGCAAGACATAGCATATAGTGGCTGATATCTAGGGGTTTTGGCCAGGAGTGATAAGAACTAGGGATGAAAGAGAGGGAGGCAACCAGATTATGCAAGACAAACTTCTTTTATTTGCTCCTCAAGGACTGAATTTTCCTTGCAGCCATTCCTTAGTCATATCATTTAAAAAGCATCACATAAAATATTACTTTTAAATATTGACAACTGAATGCCAGCAGCATTTTTGCAGAAGATTAAGTCATATTTATGGACAAAGTTTATTCCTTTAGGCCAAACCTGCATAATTGAATTATTTTCCCTAATATTGGTAATGCATCGCTTTCTTTGAAACCTACTTGGAATACATCCATATCCTCACCTCATCATAAATCATTGTCACAAATGTTTTTCTGAACAGGATTGGCATCTTTGTTGATTTCTAGCTTTGTTTGGTTTTATATTGAAATGCTTGGTCTTATATTGAAATGCTGGCTTTGTCTGAGCAGTGCTTGAGAGAAGCAGTTTATCCATCTGCATTCTATTTCAGGCAGAGCCATTGACTCAGGGAGGGAGACACTTGACCTACTTGTGACTCCTTTACACTCAGCAAGAGAGCAAAGTCAGGTCTCTGATTCTATCATCAGCTGACACTTTCTGGCAAAAGGAGATTTAAATTTAAATAGAATGGGGTTTTAACATCATCATATTGTTATCTTTTCTTGGGTGATTTAGTCCTGTGACAGTACTGGTAAAAAAAAGTCAAGTTTTAAAATGCACAATAAAGGAACAGAGTCTATGCGACTCCAACAATCTTCCTTTCTCTTCACAAAATAATCAATCCTTGCTAGAATTGTGGAGTCTACTCTTGTGCTCTCCTCCTTTACTGAAGAATATGGGGAAACATCAGTTCCCACAAATATTTATTACCACCACTCTGAGCTAAGCACTTGAATATGAACACAACCTAATGGATGGAACGTTGACTAAGACTTAATATAGTGGAGGATACAGATAAAGACACAGATCATCAGAATCCATGTGATAAATGTGTGATTGGGTAAAACACAGAAAGAAATAGCTGACCCATGAGATGTACACACTGTTGTATTTAAAATGGATAATCAACAAGTACCTACTTTATAGCACAGGGAATGTTGCTCAACGTCATGTGGCAGCCTGGATGGGAGGGGAGTTTGGGGGAGAACAGACGCATGTATATGTATGTCTGAGTCCCTTTGCCATCCACTTGAAATTACCACAACGTTGTTATTCAGCTATTCTCCAACATAAAAGTAAAAGGTTTTTTGTTTTGTTTTTTTAAATAAAGAAATAGCTGATCCAGTGGGAGAGGTCTGCAGTTAGGATTCTTTAGGGAAGAGACCCAAAGCATCCTAGAGGAAATACCCCGGCAGCTACCTCTGCAAAGGTGACAGGCAGTTAATTCGGTGAAGAAGAAGGGAAATTGCTCAGATGGAGAGAAAGCATGAGCAAAGAGACAGCAAGGAAGGTCTCGGGGCCTGTACAGAGGCTGCAAGTCTGGGAATACAGCCGGAAGATCCCTGGAAAGGATTGGAGGCTTTACCCAATAAGCACTAGGGAACTGCTGAAGGGTTTTAGGCTAGAACATGATAAAGACAAATTGGTATTTTTGAGAAACTCCTATAATATCTGGGTAGAAAATGGGTTTAAAGTAATACAACTAGAGAGAGGTAAGGCAGCTAGTTATTGTCTGTTGCAGTTGTTCAGACAAGGAGTGAGTTGGGTCAGTTCTTCAAAAGTGGCAGTGGGGATGGAGCAGAAACCTATAAGAAATGTGACTTGGTGTCTAGAAGAACTTAAGATTTTAGAGACTGTTTTTAAGAAGAAATGAGGAAAGTAAAATTTTTAAAGACAAATTGAAGTGCTTATAGTTATTAGATCTGAAAACAACAATCCACGACACTTGGTAAGCACTCAAGAAATTAACCAGGAGTTAAAATAAGGCATTGGGGCTCCATTGTTGGAGTGGGGAGGTGGGGGGAAAAGATCAGGAAGTATAAAATTAAGATTTTTTTTATAAAAGTAAAAAATGTATTCAAAGTAAGTTCATAACATGTAAATACTCCATATGACATATAATATGAATATTACGTTACTAGAGTTAATTGCAGAGAAGGCAATGGCACCCTACTCCAGTACTCTTGCCTGGGAAATTCCATGGATGGAGGAGCCTGGTGGGCTGCGGTCCATGGGGTCGCGAAGAGTTGGACACGACTGAGCGACTTCACTTTCACTTTTCACTTTCATGCATTGGAGAAGGCAATGGCAACCCATTCCAGTGTTCTTGTCTGGAGAATCCCAGGGATGGAGGATCCTGGTGGGCTGCCATCTATGGGGTTGCATAGAGTTGGACACAACTGAAGCGACTTAGTAGTAGTAGTAGAATTAATTGTCAAAGAACTAACATGGAGCATGTGTGCAAAGCTTGCTTCTTTTAAAACTATGTCTGTTAGGGAACTGTGCATAGAAAAGTACTTAGTGCATAATCATTGATAGAAGACCAAATGGAGGATAGAAAATAGGAAAGAGAAAAGCAGATTGGGGAGGTAAAAATATGCCCACAAGAAAACAGCCTGAATAATAATAGAAATGTTTGAAAAAGGATTTAAACAATGACTTCTCAATAGTGAGAATTATTAGACATCAGAAAATGGAAGTAACTTCAATAAAGTGGTCAAGAGCTAAGATACTGGAGTTCTACTGCCTTGGTTCTGATCCTAACTCCCCAAGTTCATAGCTGCATGAACTTGAGCCATTTCCTTAACTACTCTGAGCTTCAGTATCCCCACATGTAAAATGTGGGAAAATATTGATATGAGCTAGTTATTAGGCTTGGTGGGGATTAAATGTGTTTGCACATACAGAGTCCTTAGACTAGTACCTGGTACAAGGTAAGCATCATTTCATATTGGCTCTTTATTACTATTATTGGAATTGAAATTCATTCAATATGGTGGTCGAAGAAGGCGATGGCACCCCACTCCAGTCCTCTTGCCTGGAAAGTCCCATGGGCAGAGGAGCCTGGTAGGCTGCAGTCCATGGGGTCACAAAGAGTTGGACACGACTGAGCGACTTCACTTTCACTTTTCACTTTCATGCACTGGAGAAGGAAATAGCAACCCACTCCAGTGTTCTTGCCTGGAGAATGCCAGGGATGGGGGAGCCTGGTGGGCTGCAGTCTATGGGGTCACACAGAATCAGACACGACTGAAGCGACTTAGCAGCAGCAGTAACAGCAGAAGATGGTGGTACTTCTTGTTTATTGTTTGCTGGGGTCAATGGAGGGGGTGGGAACAGGTTCCAGTTTTTCTTTGGGACCAAGTCAGTGATTTTGAGGATCTTCTCATTCTAAGGAATTGATTTATGAGCAGTCATCTGACAATCTTGCCCGTCACCATCAGTCAAAATTTGCATGCATTTTGAAATTACCAGGAATGTTCTGTGCTCACAGCCAGGTCCATGAAGCAAGAAAGACTGCCTCTTCCTCCATAGGAAATCTACTTCCTTCCCAGTCATTTTGCAACTACAGCTACAGTACAGAGAAAGGTTGGGATCCATGATCTGTTGGTGCCTAGTTTTCTGAGAAGACAATGTGGTATTTCTCCAAACAATTAATCTAAATGCAACCATGGGAGATTTGTTAAATTGAATTTAGCCCAATTTAGCTCAGTATTAAGAAAAGATGATCATTTTTGGCAGCTGCAGACAAAGTACAAAATATTTAGGACATACAAGACTAATTTCAGTTCCATTGCATGGAATCTGCGAATTATCATTTGCCTTTGAAATGAGCTACTGGCTCAGCCCTGGAAATGACTGCCAGACACATGCAAAATGACCCAATTCAAAAGGATTATTTCTGCACCAAAAGATCTAAGGCATAAGTGTTTGCTTTAGTGACTATAATTGTCTTCAACAAAACAAAGACAGGGAAGAAATGCAGCCATTTTGCAGGGAAATTATCTTGTTTCATGGGCCTTTTAAAATATAGGAAAAAACAGGAAAAATCACATTTCTAAACTGCAATTTGCCTTAGCTGGTACATGCTTCAGTTAATGCAACTAGAGGAACTCCTTTCAAAACTAAGGTTTTAATGAAAAATCAACTGCTTATTTTGGCACCAGATGTCACCAAAGCTGCTGATTGAAGAAACTATTTTACCAATTGACTGCACTCTGCTCTTTTCCAAGGTACTGACCAACTGGGATGCTTTCAGCTTCTAAAAGCCAAAAGAGCTTCCTGTGTGTGTGTGTGTGCTCACTCAGTTATGTTCAACTCTATCTGCCCCCATGCAAAATGTGGTTTCCTTCTACCTGCCACTAAAGCTTAAGCGTGTGTATGCACATGTGCTTTGATTTGTATTTGGTTTAAAATAACATCATGGTGGATACCCTCTTTTAATGACTCTCTTCTTTTTGATAAGGAGACTACTGCAGGGCAGAAAAAGAGAAACTCAGAAGTCTATGTGCTTGTCTATAAGCATTTGTGTGTGTGTATTGTTTGCTCCTAATAATATGTTAGGCACTCCCACAGACTATCACAACAAAGCTGCTTTATTCTGTTCAAATATCTCCCAGCGCTTATAACAGAATGTAGATTTTTTTTTTTTCCAGCAAGCAACCACAAATTTCCCCTCTACTAGCACTTATCTCTCTCCTTCAGCTATTTGTCCCCTCCACCTCTCTTTCACCAGTAGTCCTACTTCCTTCATCCTATTTGCACACGTTTTTCCCACTATTCCTTAAACAGGTATGGTTGGAAAAGCACTTGCAAATTTTGTTATAAAGCTTTTCAAAGTTCTAGCAATCAAAATGCCCATACTTCTCAGTGTTCTCAGAACTAATCCTGGTACTCGAGGGGTTTACAGACTGTGGGGTGGGGTGGGGGGATGGAACATATGTTGAACCACAAAATCAGAGGGTTGAAAGAAACTGAGAAGCTCTCTGATCAGCATTGTTCCTCCAAGGAGATATTCTCTCTGTGACATAGTAATCAACTACCTCGAGGCAGCCCAGGCTTCTGGGCTTCCTAGGATAGTGAATTCACTGCCATTGACAGATCCAGTTAGTATACTTTTCTCTCAAATAAAGAGATAAAATTTGATCTCTTATGCCTTTTCCTATTGGCCCTAATTATGCTAAGTTGATTCTTCTTCCACATGTGAGCTTTTTCAGATACTGAGAATTTTCTATTATCAGAGATATATCTTAGGCTATTTCTTTTCACTTTGTATACTTTCCTTGAACAGTTTCATTTATCCTGTGACTTTATAATTCTCAGTATCATGATGACTCCTAAATGTTTTTTCCCAGCTTAGTTTTCTCTCTTGAGCCTCAGATCTGAGTTTCCATTTATTTCCTCTGTGTTGCACAAGTTTCCTTAAACTCAACTGCCTTCATGATCTCCCTTGGGTCCCAAACCCGTCTCCTTCTCCCAGGACCCCTGTGTGAGTGAATGTCACCTTCACATACCTCAAACCTCAGAGCCATCTTTGGTTCTCCATTCTCTCTCTTTCCCATGATAAAAACAGAAAGAGCCACTAAGGATTTTTAAAGGTTTAAGAGACACAACAAAATGGAGTTTTTTAAAGAAAAAAAATAAGCTGTAGTGACATATCAAACAGATTAGAGATGTATGGATTTAATGTAAGGAGATCAGAAAGGAAGTAGGTTTTTCAGGCAGTAATATATAGGTAAATGGATAAGTATGTGGACAAGAAATTTGGAAATTAAAACAGCAAGAGACAGAAGACATTACAAAGAAAGAAGCAATATGACAATCCATACATGGATATAATAGAAAGTAATGATTTCAACTAAGTCTGACTGGCTTTCATAGTAGAGTGAAGAATCACCGACTTAAAATCATTAGCCATCTAAAATCTCTTTTCCTCTGTAAGGAACAGTCATTCACAATCAATAACTTTAAAATTCTCTTTCCAAACTCTGCTTCTAATTCTCCTAGATATGGAAGATGTGAGAAACAGGAGTTATATTTTTGTCCAGTTTTGAGATCTGCACCAGGTTATTTCCTGCAGTGAGAGACTGTGGAGAATCCCAGGCTAGTTTATGGGCTATAAGTTTCAATGACACTAATACTTTACTTGAAAGATAATTCCATATGCAAATAATTTCCATGGGTATGAAATTCTATCACATATGTGAACAGTAGCTTTCATGAGACTGAATAATTGTTATGAACAAACAGGTGGAGTAATAGTGATGATGCCTAACATTAATCTATGCACTTCAGGAGTCTTCACAGTGTTATATGAATGAGAAAACTAAGAGCTGAGAATATTTTGCAAACTCAGAATAGTAGAGCTCAGTTTGGCTGTCAGCTGGTGTTGACAAGACAGATACCCACCGGATATTTTAATTGTTGGTTGAGCCTGCATAAGAAATAGGATAGTAAAATGTAGCTGAGACAAATTGGTGAAGACATTTTTTCCCTCTTTAATGAGCAGGGGTGTGGACTATTCTAGTATTACAGGTCTCACTCCCTGAATCTTGAAAGTACAATGTAGAACAAAAATGATGCAACAGTAGAGAATTCACAGAGGTCAAACCTACTGGACACTTCGGGATGCTACATCTGTATACTTTCAAGATAAATTATTTTAGCAACTAACTCTAACATAAAAAAGAAGGAAGGATCCAGAATTCAGTAATCTGATTTTTATTGAGAATGTCCTATAAACCTATCGTGAAGCTAAATGCTCTGTGACATTTGAGTAGTGCTCCAAAAAACTTAAATGGCAATTATTTTATTTGATCATCATGAAAATTTTACACATTAGTTAAAGCAAGTAATATTAGAAATCATACATGAATAAATTGAAGTTTTAAGAGCTCTATAACCTGCCCAAGATTCCAGAATCAGTAAGGGGTTCTGGTTAATAAGGACTCCAGCTAGAATTCTGTGCTTTTTCCTAAAGAATATACTATCTCCCAGGGCAAGCCAAGATTAACCCTCAACAAAATAAATTCATATGTTCACTTAGTTTTCAAGACTGAGGCACAGGAGGAAGTAAGAAAGACAGAGGAAGACAAATACCATATAATGTCACACATGTGGAATCTAAAATATGCCACAAATGAACTTATTTACAAAAGAGAAACTGACTCACAGACAAACGAAAAAACCTATGGGTACCAAAGGGAAAAGGGGCTCGGGTGGGAGATAAATTTGGAGTTTGGGATTAATAGAGACATACTACTCCATATAAAACAAATAACCAATGAAGGACCTACTCTCGTAGCACCAGGAACTATATTCAATATCTCATAATAACCTATAATGAAAAAATATGAAAAATAATGTACACACATATATGCTGCTGCTGCTGCTGCTAAGTCGCTTCAGTCGTGTCCGACTCTGTGCAACCCCATAGACAGTAGCCCATCAGTCTCTGCCGTCCCTGGGATTCTCCAGGCAAGAACAATGGAGTGGGCTGCCATTTCCTTCTCCAAGGCATGAAAGTGAAAAGTGAAAGTGAAGTCGCTCAGTCGTGTCCACTCTTAGCGACCCCATGGACTGCAGCCTACCAGGCTCCTCCATCCACGGGATTTTCCAAGCAAGAGTACTGGAGTGGGGTGCCATTTATGTATATATGTATAGAACTGAATCACTTTGCTGGACACCTGAGACTAACATAACACTGTAAATCAACTATACTTCACAATAAAAAATAAAAAATAAAAACAGAGGCACAGGAAATAGAAGAAAATGTTTAAAAAAAATCAAGATCAAATATTTTTGGTTATGGGATCATTTTAATGTAGTGGTTCTAGTTCTGGTTTGGCTCCAAAGCCTGCGTTGCTTATTCTATAGCACTCTGATCACACCTAGAGTCATAACCTCCAGCCTTAGTTTATCTTATTCCCGCAACTCAATATTCAACCATATTTTAGTGTGCATATTCTCCCTGACAGACTCTGAGATCATTACAGAAGTGGTGGCTAGGTGACTTGTCTAAGGGCACACAGTTGAACACAGCAGCACAAGGATTTGAAGCAAAGCTGACAGAATACAAAACCTGTACTCTTGGCTTCCTTGGTGGCTCAGACGGTAAAGAATCTGCCTGCAATGCAAGAGACCTGAGTTTGATCCCTGGAACAGGAAGATCTCCTGGAGAAGGGAATGCCTACCCACTCCAGTATCCCTGCCTGGAGAATTCCCTGGACAGAGGAGCCTGACGTGCTGCAGTCCATGGGGTTGCAAAGAGTCAGACAGGACTGAGCAACTAACACTACTGTCTTTTATATGATAATCAATAACCAAGCAAGTGTGCCTGTGATTTTTATATATACGTAACAGAAGATGAAGGGCTATGACTTTTTTATTACTGCTTCTTGTTTAAAAAAACAAATTAATCCCTACTGGCTTGAATAGTACAAGTTAACTAAATATATTCAGCCAGCTTTAATTCTCAATTGATAAAGGAACTCATATACAAATATATGATATCTCTTCTGCATTTACCTTGTTATAAAGATTATACCCACTGTTTGCCTGCTAAAAAATATTTTTAAAATACATTGAAAGGTTACAGTGACTATCCATCTTAAGAAGTAATTGAAATTGAGCCAGTTTAGAGAGAGGAAAACCAAATAGAACAAAACACTAGAACAGGATAAAATAAATAATAGCTAAGAAATTAAAAGTATATTTGTTCAGCTGTCTATTTTAAACCTCAGGTGGACACTTAACCAAATGTGGGTTTATTTTTCTCACTTTCTAGAAGAGGTCTAGAATTTTTACAGAGTTATGAAATATCATCCGGCATTTCTTATCTTTCTTTTCTGTCATCCTCCGTGTGCAGATTTCGTTTTCATGTTCACAAGATAACTGCTGCATTCCTAGGCATCACATACACATTCCGGGCAAAGGGTAAAACGCCAAAGTTAAGGTGCCAAATTAACCTTTCCCTTTTAAAACACCCAAACAATTCTTGGAAAACTTCTACTTATGACATATTTGTCGGAACTATGTACCAAGAGTGTATGCATGCATGCTCAATCATGTCCAGCTCTGTGTGACTCCATGGTCTGTAGCCCGCCAGTTTCCTCTAACCATGGAATTTTTCCAGGCAAGAATACTGGAGTGGATTGCCATTTCCTCCTCCAGGGCATCTTCCTGACTGAGGGATGGAACCCATGTCTCCTGCTTCTGTGTCTTTACCACTGAGCCACCTGGGAAGCCTGTGTACCCACAGTACCTCCCCTGATTGCAATACAAAGGAATTTAGGAAATTCAGTTGTGGTTTTGGTAAACAAAATTGGGAGCTCTCATTTAGGAAGATAGAATGCATATGAAAGAGGCAAGCCTCTTTAACTACCATAGAAAGACATTAACAAAATTGTCATTATCCACAGACAATGTTTGTGAAATAAAAAACTAAAATAACCTGTAGATGAACTACTAGGACTAAAAATGCTATATGTATACAGGACATAATTTTTAATTCCTATATACCAATAACAATTAGAAAATGTATTTTAAAATATTTACAGTAACAAGTTATTTTATGCCTAGGAATAAATAAATCTAACAAAAGATATAAGAGCTTATGAAAAAAATATGTAACTTTATTTAAAAAACATAAACAGATATCTATATAAATGAAAAGCTGTATTGTGTTCATAAATGTAAAGATATATTATCAACATAGTAATTCACGTTTGTATTAATTCAAATCCAAGTTTGTCTGTAAATTCAAGACACCAAGTTATTTTTGTAGAGCATTGTTTTACAATGCTGTCTTCTGCCAAAGCTAATAATAAAATTCACAGTGCGTTGTATGATTCTTTTCTTTTACAAATGTTACTAATTTTAATGGAGTCAATCATTATTCTTTTCATCCATGGTTTGTGATTTCTAACATTTTTAAATATTTTCTTTCTTATCCCGAGATTATGGGGCTTCCCTGGTGGCTAGGTTGGTGAAGAATCCACCTGCAGTGCAGGGGAGCCAAGTTCAATCCCTGGGTCAGGAAGATTCCCTGGAGAAGGAAATGGCAACACACTACAGTATTCTTGCCTGGGAAATCCCAGGCACAGAGGAGCCTGGCAGGCTACAGCTCATGGGGTTACAAGAGTCAGACATGACTTAGTAACTAAAACACCTCCGTGTCTAGATTATATAGATGGTGCCCGTGTGTCTTTTTTGAAGAAATTTCCTTTTTCATCTTTCAATAAGTAGGGCATAAGATGGAATTCTACAGAGCACGTCGATGGAAGACATCTGCTAAATGCTCTTCCAGACCTGATGAGTAGAAGGAAGTACCTGTGTCAAGAATCGTGCGAGCCATCTGCTTAGCTGATGCAGCCAGCATCAACCTCCACTAGAAGGACAGAGCGTCATGTTATGCTTTTGTCATCGGACAGACAATTGTCATAAGGAAACTTGGGTTCGCACAGGCACACTTTGGAAGCACTTCTGTACTCCTCCAGCCCTCTCTTGCCTCTATCTTTGCCATGAAGTATTCCTGAACTGGGACTGTGCTATATCAGTTTTCATTTTAATTTTTAACAACTATTTCCTTTCTCCTTAGACTCTACAAACAATGCCTTTTTTAATCCCTTAATGCTTCTCTCAGCTTCAATTTTAGTCCTCTTCCTATTTATTTTTTTTCCTGAACAGCTGAAAGCCCCGTGCACTGTAAGCATGGAGTCTTAACCATTGGACCATAAAGGAATTTATATATTATAATTAATTATATTTATTTTCTTATTTGAGTCCTTAGCTCTTCCATTCCTGACTGTTGCCAGCACTTACTCCATAGCTTCTTCCATCCCAGTCCTCCCAGGTCTCTCAGGCTCCATCTCTCTTGTCAAAATACACCAGACCTGTCCTTTACCCCTTGGTCTGATCACTTAATTACGCTAGCCAGGTACTCCAATCTTCAGTGATGACTCGTGCGGGTAAAATGGGCTTCTGTCTTACTCCTCCTTCTTGCCATGTTTGCATTTTAAGAGGAATTTTCATCAGTCCTATCAAGTGAAAAAAAAATGCACAATCTTAAAGTTGAGTATTATGTTTTACTTGGTGGACAAAACTCAGGATTTAAACCTGAGAAGCAGCATCTCAGATAACTCTGAAGGACCACTCCAAAGAGGCAAGGGGGACAGCCAGGATATAGAGGAGTTTTTGTAACAAAGACCAGGATGGACGGAATATCAAAAGTTTACTGTTCATTAAAGAAAACCAGATATCTCAAGTTAAGGAATTTAGCACGTTTCTCTATATAGGAAGGTGCAAGAGTCTGGGCTCATTAAAATCACGCCTTTGATGCGCACCTCAGCTATCTGGGGCCAGCAGCCTGTGCTGCTCATCCTGGGTCCCCTCAGGGTGCACATAGGGGTGTGACTGTGTGACTTGATGGCTGCAGCATCCTTCTTTCAACTGATATGACAGACAGCATTTTTAGTTCAGTCCTAATGCAAAAAGCTAGCCTTCCTGTGGATTGCTAATTGCTAAGTTGCTTCAGTCGTGTCCGACTCTGTGTGACCCCATAGACGGCAGCCCATCAGGCTCCCCCGTCCCTGGGATTCTCCAGGCAAGAACACCGGAGTGGGTTGTCATTTCCTTCTCCAATGCATGAAAGTGAAAAGTAAAACTGAAGTCACTCAGTCATGTCCAACACTTGGCGACCCCATGGACTGCAGCCTACCAGTCTCCTCCATCCATGGGATTTTCCAGGCAAGAGTACTGGAGTGGGGTGCCATGGCCTTCTCTTCCTGTGGATTAGGAGGATAAACTGGCCCATTCAAAGGAGTTGTAGAAAGCTCTGGGTAAATCTGATGAGTGATTGTGCTTACTCCTGTCACTGGCAGGCAAATGAGGGGACCAGTTGCCCAAACAGACTCATTTATACCCCTGAAGTGTCTTCCATTAGACTCTATCTATTTTAAACACAGGCTGCTGGGGACACAAGGCACTGCTCTAACTGCAGGAAAAGTACAATGGTCGGAAAATAAAAACCAGGAGGCAAGAGAGAACACAGGCATGTGCCCCAAGGACTTCCACAGAGGTCTGGGGGAGAGATTTGAGATAAATAATCAACATGGCTTTGTGCTATGGACAACTATGGATATAAAAGATATCACCCAGCCGCACATATGAGAATTCAAGAGATCTTGGGCTGAAATCCTGGGAGGTACAGATATGTGAGGATCAGGCCAGGGAAGAGTAGTCTGCAGAGGATGCGTTCAGAGAGGTGGGAAGAGAACTGGAAATAATGCCGCCGCCACCATCCACTACCATCTACTGGCATTTCTATGTGGTAGAACATGTTAATCTTTTCACATGCACTTTTTAATCCTAATCACCAAAACAACCTCATGTGGTAGATATTATTATTATTGTTATCTCGAAAGTATAGACAAGATTTAGAAAAGAGTAGGGAATGTGCCTCAGTCACAGCACTGGGAACAATCCTGTTGGAACTCTATAGCAGATTAAACCATGGACCCCACTCCTGCATGATACCCTGTGTCTACACCTTTTGTCATGTGACTTTGTAGCCCCTCCTACTGGAGTCAGGCTGGACCCCCTACCCCTCACCCTTGGACTCAGCCATTTGTTGTAGTCAAAGGACAATGGGCAGAGATGAGAGTGTACCTGTTCCAACCTAGAATCTCAGAGGTAGGCCATGATTCCACTTGCCCTTTTGGGTTTCCGGCATCACTCCCAGCCTGCAGGTTTCCTTAGCTTGCTTCTAAGAATGACTATACAAGGAGCTTACCTGAGTTTTATCTGAAGATGGCTGGCCAGCCAAGCAGCTTGAGGTACCCTCACCTAGCAAACCTAGTCTAGATAAGCAGACCCCTAGCTGATGCGTAGACATAGGACCAAATCATCTGAGAGCCTTAGAGCCATCCCAGCTAATATGAGAAGCCAGTGCTTACTGTTGCAATTCATCAAGACTGTGTGGTTGTGTGTTACCCAGCACTATTTAAGAAAAGCTAACTGGTGGAGAAATGAACCCCGGTAGATGATTCCAGAATTCTGTGCTCTTCTCTGACCTGAAAGATATGGGAATATCAAACAAGTGGAGTTTGCGGGTTTTGTGGGTTTTTGTTTTTGTCTATGTGTGTTTGGCCATACCATATGGATTTGGGGGCCTCATTTCCCTGATCAGAGAACAAACCCAGGTTCCTGAAGTGAAAGTGCCAAGTCCTAAGCCCTGGACTGCCAAGAAATTCCCTGGAAGAGTTGAGTTTTAAGAAAGAAAGAGTACCCATCATGGCCAAATGCTGCAAGATTAAACAAGATAATTATGAAATGTATCACCTCAGAATATTTTCTCAGCAAGTAGGTTTGAATTACAGTGCAGTACCTCAACAAACCCACAGACAAGCATCAGGCACAGAAATTTCACACAAGGACAGGGAGCATGACAGACAAGCAGACGTCTCCAGAAAGAAAACTCCATTTATGGCTGCAAGCACAGGGTGTCTTTCCAGCTTTCATGCTGGAACACCTGGTAAAGAAGCCTGAGGGGAGGCAGCTAAGTAGCACCAGATGTGGAAATCAAGCCTGAGTTAATTTGTTCTACACGAATACTGCTGTCTAGAAAATCCACCTTTGGTAATGAGTAATCTATGACCAGTCAGCAGTTGAGAGCAAAGTACAAACTTCATCAGGCCATTTAGGTCTTACTATCATATTCTGTTCATATTAGACCATCATGTTCTTAATATAATCAAACTTTTTAATTTATTATATATTTTTAAAACCTTCTGAATAAGATACTCACTAATATATTGCCAAAATAGGTATTTTCCTATTTGATCCAACAAGAATATATACCTGTTTGATCTTAGCCAAAGGCTATCAGGCAAGATCATAGTGAAAAAGTTAAAAAAAATAAAATAAAATAAAAAAAACAGAGGAGTGGAAGATGTGTCAGGACGCTTGGGCTTGAACGTTGGCCAGGTCACTACAAAGCACAGTCAACTGACCTTACTCTCTAGACTACAGACATTTCATCTCTAAAACAGAAGAGACAACCATAGTTATTGCTTCTGACTTACATTACTGATGCAACAGGCTTTCAATTCTCAAATTAAATAAAGCTGGTAAATACAGCACTGAATTCTTTGGATCAAGTAAACATCTTAGAAACTTTACTGGAAGAATGTAGGAATTCTTTAAAGACCATAATATGAGGAAATTTATAACCCCAAATAAGATTGTAATATAAGGAAGCTTCTAACCAAAAAAGACCAAAGAAAAACCTTTAAAGTGAAAAACTGTCATTGAAATTGGAACTAAGGAGCCATGACAACACCTAACCACAAAATTTGAGGAATTTTGGGTTGATATAGTGGATTTGAAACATCAAAGACTGACTCACAAATCTTCTTCCAAGAGAATGGAGCAACATTACAGGGAATAAGTGAAAGAAACCCTGGGATGGAAGCCCTGGCAGAATATTGCAGAAAGTCATACTTTGGAGGGCTTGCTGGAATCCTGGAGCCCACTGGACAGTCAGGCATCACTTCTGTAGGGACCTCTGACAACCAGGGATTAGGAGCACTCTGTGTCTCCAGGAACAGAGCTTTGAGAGAAAATGACAGCTATAGCCAACAGATGCTTTGGGGCTATTATAGATTTTCATAATCCAGCTTCTCAGTGGAGTCAGGAGTTGACTCCAACAGGCACAGCACTTTCTGAAATAAAGAGGGATCCTCTAACCTGAAGAGGGGAAAACTAGAGGTATTACTGGACTGTGGAGAGATGGGGACCGTTTTACCCAGGGCTGCTTGCATGTGAAGAGCCATCAAAAGTAGTCGTGCTGGAGAATAGCAAGGCCAGTGCTTTCCCAAGACTGAACTTCTTGTCAGTGTGCCAATCCTCCTGGACTTGGGAGGAACACTTTCAAAAACAGAGGCATCCCCAGTATAAATCAGAATGCTGCTTCTCAACTAGAAGCTACTGCTCCATGAAGGAGATCCAGGAGGACATAGCCACACTTTGTATCTAGAGTACAGGTTAGGCCAAGAGAAAGACAGAGCCAGGAGGCTGGCCCACCGTACAGAGGCACCAATGAAGAAAGAAAACCACGCAGAGAAAAACTGCCCTCCTGCAACTAACTCTGTACCCATGCCTGCTCAGCTCCTCTGCTACTATAGATAACCAAGTTTGGAGGTGTAATATAAAGAACTTTTTTCTTAATTTTCATTCAGAAATCCATATTGCCTTTTTTTTAAAGACCTTAATCAGAACCCCCCCCAAAAAAGGAAGAAATCTCCAAAAGAATTAGCACAGATAATTTTGGCCCACCTACTCAGACCAGACAACTTTGTCCTCATTCAAGAATGGAGAACCAAAAAAGTGAAAAATACCACCATCTAGTCTCTGAAGAGATTCTGCCAACATGAAAGGAGATAAATATGGCATGAAAGGACCAGATAAAGAAGAAACTTCTGAAGATTTACTTCAGGAAGAAGAATTAAATTTTTAGGTAGAAAATGCTTTGCCCCCCTTCTAAAAATTAAGAAAATATGGTACAATGTAAAGAAAGTAATAAAACAAGGGCTTGAGATAAAATGATAGCTGGCCAAGCTAATGAAAAGTTTTAAAGAGTAAAGTCATTGCAGATTAAAATAGTATCAATTGAAAAATACAATCTATGTTGTAGAAAATTGAATTTCTGATAAATATTGTTTTGAAAATAATCACTTAGGTTTCAGAGGAAAAAGGATAAAGATATAGAAACATCTGAGAGAAGATGATAAAAATATAGAACAAAGGAAGAATACAATATAAAAATTATTTTTCATTTTAAAAATTAGGATAGGGTGTGATGATTGGGGAGAATGGCATTGAAACATGTATAATATCATAAATGAAACAAATCGCCAGTCCAGGTTCGATGCATGATCCTGGATGTTCGGGGCTGGTGCACTGGGAGGACCCAGAGGGATGGTATGGGGAGGGAGGAGAGGGAGGGATTCAGGATGGGGAACACATGTATACCTGTGGCGGATTCATGTTGATGTATGGCAAAACCAATACAATATTGTAAAGTAATTAAGCTCCAATTAAAATAAATAACTTTATATTAAAAAATAAAAATTAGGATAAATAACATGAAAATAACATCCACAACTACAGCAGAATTCCATCTTCCAATAGGAAGAAAGCAATTTTGTGTTGAAAGGACTCTTTATATCAGAAAAATTTAATAATAAGCAACTGACATCTAAACACAGCCTAGAAAAATTAATGACTTGATCCAACTAGAGAAAAAAGATTTGCCCAAACATCCAAACTAAAAAAGGAAAACTAAGTATAAGCAAGGGGGAAAAAATCAGACATTTCAAATAGAACATGAGATAAAAACAATAAAACAGATTCCCCAAATAATACCAATAGATGAATATTTAGCTTCGAGAAGAAAATATTAAGACCTGAAAGTCTTATATCCATTAAAGTTGCAATTCATATATGTAAACAACATGAAGACTTTTTAAACTTGCAAAGACTCCAGAAGAATACTGCCAAAATTCAGCCTAAAAACGGATGAAATTAAGAACTCAGACAGGACATAGTTGATGAAAAACTAGTGGTAGCACAGAAACCATGTGATTTACGTTAAAAAAAAAAATATGTAGCTATGAAGCAAATGTACACACATATTTCTTCTGTAAACAAGGTGAGTAATGTGAGACATACAACAGTGTAACAAGAATGAATCGGGACAAACATTCCAGAGCTTATAATAGCCAAAACTAGGAAGTGGGTATGTAAGGAAGAGATCAAGTTTCAATAGACAACATTTCATTTCTAGTGTTGATGATTCTAGTCATTCTGATGAGTAGATTATATGGAAATTTTACACTTCTTTGTAACTTTATTATCCTCACCAAAGAAAGAAAATAAAGGTATAAAGAAAAATAAGATTTCGATTTCAAGTTGCATGAAATTTTATTCTTGAAGTCTTCCAGAAGTTTCTTCCAAATAAAGAATGAAATTGCGTGTAACTTGAAATCAGTGTCTTGAGAGGCATGAATGAAGCATAATGTATGATTACTGTAAAAAAAGGAGCTTTGCTATCATTACCTTTCCTTTGTGAGACAAAAAAATCAAACGCTTATGAAGTTTTCTAATTTTTCTTCATGCAACTTGCTGAAAAGAGATTAATGCTAATTTACCCAGCTAAAGGGGGAAAAGAAAGCAGGAGGAATAAGACATAAAGTGTGTGTATGTCTTTAATAGAAATTTATTTTTAATCTTACTCAAAAGTATCTCTCAGAATACCAGATAAAGCCCTCCCATTTGTACTGGCTTGTTATGAAACTGGGAAAAGGTGGCTATAAAATAAGAGGAATAACTCTTTGCAGTTTCAAGCTTTTATCTTTGAACTATGACATGTCAGGTAGCAGGCACAGTAGCGGAACACACAGCAATTCAAGAGATCACAGGAACTCCAAATCAGGTGATACTCCTCCATCCGTACCCCCAAACTTATGCCTGAAACTGAGATGTAATCATTAGTGTTATACAATATGTCCTGCAGTATCTTAAATGTTCCATAGGGCAGCCAGTCCTATTGCCCTGCTGCTGCTGCTGCTGCTGCTGCTGCTGCTGAGTCGCTTCAGTCGTGTCCGACTCTGTGCGACCCCATAGACGGCAGCCCACCAGGCTCCCCCGTCCCTGGGAGTCTCCAGGCAAGAACACTGGAGCGGGTTGTCATTTTCTTCTCCAATGCATGAAAGTGAAACGTGAAAGGGAAGTCGCTCAGTCGTGTTCGACTCTTCGCGACCCATGGACTGCAGCCTACCAGGCTCCTCCAACCATGGGATTTTCCAGGCGAGAGTACTCGAGTGGGGTGCCATTGCCTTCTCTGCCTATTGCTCTAGATACTGTCTATTAGAAGCAATCTTTTACTAACAAGCCACCCTAACCAGAGATCAGAAGAAAAAAAAATACCCATTCTGAGTAACAGGGGGAAGAACCAGAGAACACTAAACTCAGTATTTGAGCCTACCTACAGGTGATGCTAAAAAAAGAGAAGTGAATTGGGAGAGGAAATGGAGGAAAACAGTGACTTAGAGGATCACTTTCAAAATAATAATAGACTTGGATTAATAAAAAGAAAATGAAGCCAAGAAGTTGACTTGTCCAGGCTGACACAGTAAATGATGACCAGGATCTGAATCCAAGCCTGATTCCTGGTACTTAGCACTATAACCTACTACTTCCTGGATTTGCTAAAGATTGAAATTTAAAAAAAAAAAATCCAGGAAAGAGACAAATAATTCCTTTGCTCATGTTTTTCAGGAAAAGAGAAATCCTTAAAATACGGATGTAAGGTTAATTTTTGACTGAAGTCCTTCAATGTGGAAATCATTTGTTTTAGACCCACTCTGAAATTTTAGAACCAGATGTTTGGCATGTTTCGTGTTTAACTCTATTCACTCATCAAAACTATGCATACATTGTTAAGGAGCAGATTCTGTACTCACATAATAATATTAAAGCAGCAAGCCAGACCAAGTCATTCTTGACCCAAATTGTAGGAAATTTTAAAATTTTGTTTTAAGCAACTTTATTCCATTCAGTCACTCAGTTGTTTCCAACTCTTTGTGCCCCCGTGGACTGTAGCACGCCAGGCTTCCCTGTCCATCACCAACTCCCAGAGCTTACTCAAACTCATATCCACTGAGTCGGTGATGCCATGCAAGCGTCTCATCCTCTGTCAGCCCCTTCTCCTCCTGCCTTCAGTCTTTCCCAGCATCCAGGGTCTTTTCCAAGTCTTTTCCACCTGAGTCAGTTCTTCCCATCAGGTAGCCAAAATATGGGAGTTTCAGCTTCAGCATTAGGCCTTCCAATGAATATTCAGGACTGATTTATTAATATAAAAGCAACCTTATTATCCACTATATGAATCAAAGTAACTACATTACCATGAACTCGCTACCTCATGTTGTAATGCACAGACTGCTGAGCCCTGATTTGCCTCCTAGGACTGATATGGCATCATTAGTTTCTTGTATCTGACTGAGTCTTGAGTCATATCCATTTTACTTCCATATATGTACATCCATATTCACACCCACATTCCTCTCCACTGTAGGCTAAAGTAATAGCCTTCTAATTATTCTTCCTGTAATCACTCTTGCATTATCTCATTCATACCAATGTCATAGAAAGGTAACAGTTTTATAAAGAAAAATCTGATCACGTAATTTTCATGCTTTACGTGTATTAAAGCTCCTGGGGATGGGGAGTGGGGGACTGTTTGTTAGCCACTCCTCACTGCCTGGCTAACACTTAACTTTCAAATCTCAGATTTTCTCTGGGAAGACTTTCCTATACTCTAGCAGTGAAATCCTGCCACATATTCCCAGCTGTCGTCCACATTGACATCTTTTATTATTAACACATTGATTATTACCTGTTCAATGTTGGTCTTGCTTACTAAACTATAAGCTCCAAGAAGGCAAAAGTCTCTTTGGTCCTGCTTCTTGCTCTGTTTTCCTCCTTTAAGAAAGTGTTTCCTACTCAATATTTATTGTTTGATTGATTCACTTATACGTATATCATCAGTTTGTACACGTCTGAGAATAGGCAGATGAATATGTTAACTGATATTTTCATGGAAAGACCAAAGGCGTCTTTGAGCTTCATTTTTAAGAGTCCTAGTCAGCATTGATTTTAGGCTAATGGGCACCAGTTGTCATGAAAATCAAGGTGTAAACAAATTTACACTCAAGAGCTGTTGAAATCCCAAGTTGCTACAGTATTATTCAAGGGGTTTTGAGCAACCTCAGGAAACTCTTACCTGTGCCAACCATTAGACTAAAAGAACTATTTCCAGAGTGCTGAGAGTCTGCATGCTCTAACTGCTGCCAGGAATTGATCTTCCAACAGAACTATTTGTTCTGAAGAGAAGCATGGATTCTCTGACAAGAAACTTAGACCAGATTCTGGAAAAACAAACAGTCATGAAGGTCATGGTCCCTACTTTCTCCATTAGGGTTGTTGAAATGCCAGTGTTTCAACAACAAGGTTTGTGAATTTGTAAATTTATCTGGCAAAGGCCATGCCACAATTTCCTCAAAAAACATGCCATTATACAGAAATCAGTGCTGAATATTCACTGGAAGGACTGATGCTGAAGCGGAAACTCCAATACTTTCACCACCTGATGAGAAGAACTGCCTCATTTGAAAAGACCCTGATGCTGGGAAAGACTGAAGGCAGGAGGAGAAGGGGACAACAGAGGATGAGATGGCTGGATGGCATCACTGACTCAATGGACATGAGTTTGAGTAAACTCCAGAAGTTGGTGATGGACAGGAAGGCCTGGCGTGCTGCAGTCCATGGGGTCACAAAGAGTCGGATACAACTGAGCAACTGAACTAAACTAATACTGTGAATAAAAAAAACCTGTCAGAATCCTCATATCCTCCTTTGGGAGGAATGAGACCTCCTTGGAAGAAGCACACAATGGAATCATCTGTGTCTTATGTTAGTCATTCAGTCATGTCCAGCTCTTTTCAACCCATGAACTATATAGCCCACCAGGCTCCTCTGTCTGTGGAATTCTCCAGGCAAGAATATTTGAGTGGAGAGCCATTCCCTTCTCCAGGAGATCTTCCCAACCCAGGAATCAAACTTGGATCTCCTGAGTTGCAGGCAAATTCTTTACCATCTAAACCACCAAGCCTATTCAGCCCTAGTTATCCATGGACAGGAAAGAGAAACTTTGATTCAGAAGATGTAAGATTATGGAAAGTCTGCCCATCATTTTGGTGGTGGCTCCCTGCTATTCTAACCCTTTGGTACACTGCCTTAGTCCTTGCTCAGTGACCAGTTCATGAATCAAATTGATGAGCATGGCCTAATCTTGTTACAAACTCAGAGGTGGCTTCCTCCCTCTAGTTGCAAGTAGGGTGTGGGTTCTGGCCAGTGATGCCTACGTTCTAACAAATTACTTATTGAACAAGTTTTATTTGCCAAGTGCTGTTACAAGTTGTCTTGACAGGATCCCAAACAAACACTTAAATCTCATAAATTCATTGTGTCTCAGAAACAGTCCCAAGTGGTAGGATCCAGATGACAGAGGGCTTTAGAGAAAGAGCCAGGATTGACACCCAGGCCTCAGGACTCTGCCACATCACAGCTACCCTGGATGGTAGGGTAGCTTAACCTGGGTGTGGGCCTCTGCTGTCAGCCTCTCATAGGTCCCCGGAGCAGGCAGCATTCTTAGGAAAGCGTTGGAGGACTGATAAGATTTATCACAAAGGTGATGACCAGAGGGTAGAGGAGAGGACTCCTATATATCCCTCACTGAAGAAGGGAATGGACTTTCTCCCACTCATGGTTCTAGAGTTTCCATAAGCCTTTCATGATTACTCGAATCCCAAGGACCAGAAACCACTTCCTTTCTTGGGCCATCCTGAACTTCTCTGACTCTGACTGCAGGCTCCTCTCGTGGCATGGGCTCAAGGAGCCCCTTACCCATTCACCAGGTCACTGAGAATAGACTGCAGGTCGCAGATGAGTGCAAAGTTTTCCCCAGTACATCTGAAGCCCTGTGTTAGAAGAAACATGAAAAAGAAAAGCAGTGACTTTTCTTTCCCATAACCAGGATTCCTTCTCAAGAACTGGACCCCTACCCAAATTCTGAGAGTCATGAATATAGGGCTTAATAATGCAGGTACAGAGGCTGTTTCTTTCAAGTTCCTAGGAACTTCTTGGCAGGTAAAATGCCTTGTTTATCTGTGTGTTTCCTGCCATGCAACATGATTACTATTGAAAATTTTCAAACTGCATCAATAAACTCATGTGTCAGCAAGTTCGAAGTTTTTGAATTTATGACATATAAAATGTATGAACAGATATATGAGGGAGAGGACAGGAAATGGGTTGTGATTTGGGTTTGGTGCATTCCTCCTTTTTTCCCATCATTTTTCTCTTAAATGAATAAGCATGATGTGTAATGTGTGGGCTGCACTAGCACCTAAAACATCCTTGCAAAGTCCTTCCCTGTCGCTTCCTCTTGGCTCACATGAAATGGTCCTAGAACCAGCATCATTGTGTGTTTGGCCGAGTAAACCCCCCAGAATTACACTGCTGGTGGAGGAATAGGCAGATATACAAATTCCACATGGAGATGAAGAGGAAGAAAAGAACAGAAGCAACTGATAGAGATGTAGAAACTGTAGGAAAAGGGGAAAAACTGCAGGATAAAAAGGTAGAATCTCATCTTCTGTTGTCAACCACATGTTAGAGAATTCATAAAATCTATTTTATTNAGGAATAGGCAGATATACAAATTCCACATGGAGATGAAGAGGAAGAAAAGAACAGAAGCAACTGATAGAGATGTAGAAACTGTAGGAAAAGGGGAAAAACTGCAGGATAAAAAGGTAGAATCTCATCTTCTGTTGTCAACCACATGTTAGAGAATTTGTAAAATCTATTTTATTAAGCTGTTTGTTTGACTTTATAGCAGAGTTGCCATAGAAAATAAACTCTTTATATGTGCTGAGTAATTAAAAGCACTTCTTGGTTCCTTAGTTTTGTGCCAACCAGAGGGGTCGAAGTGACCCAGAGTTGCCCTGAATGAAAAAGAATAATAAGTTGGAAGTAAACATTCCAACTCTTATTAGACCGCTAACCTGAATCCAATCCAAGATCAACAGACTCCCCCTAACTCATGTCTCCGTTTTATTTCCAAATACTATTGCTTTACTAGTCCCTGTATTCAAGTCTTAGAGAAAATCTTAAGCAACTTAGTGATTTTATGTTCCTTTGTTATTAAGTGGCAATTAGAAATATATGCAAACCTTGGTAACCACTCCTAGAGCTTAATTTCCCCAAAAGAAAATGCATCATGTAACAGAAAAATTAGTTTTATAGATCTTCTTTCCACAATCTAGAATCTTTTCCTTTCAACTCCCAATACTATTTATCTAACCCTATTAGGCTCCTTTTGAGATCTGTTGTTTAAGATGAGAGAACATCATAGAACTAAGTCCACTAAATAGCATAACTGGGGAGAGTGGCATGTCTGGAAGACTCCCAGGTCTCCAAACAATGGGTTCAATGGATTTCTTCATGGTTTTGTACAACTCTCTATGAACAGAGCCCATGTTGTATACAGTATCAACATGTTTTTCTCTGCAAACATATAAAAAATATACTTTGTACTGGAGGGTTGCCTTGGCTCTCTAAAAGTGTGTCTCGTACAATGAGCATTGGCCACCAATATAGAAAAAAAAATATTCTATAAGAACTGTAAAAACATCTCCACTATTCTACAAATAATTCCTTGGAGGAAGCCTTTGACAGGTAGTCCCCAAGTTGGACATTCTTCTGCACGTGTTTCTACACTTGGTTGTTCTGGAGGGTACCATTATGAGGGAGTTTATCTCACCTCTTCAGCCCCTGGGATGGCAGCTGGGTCAGTGACCCAGGCAGACACCTGAAGACTTCAGGACTGGTAGAAAAACTCTTCTCATGTATCTTTCAGGTACTAAGAAGAAATAAAGCTCGTCATAATTCTTGTGACTCTGGAGAATGATACTGATCAGTCTATGTTGCTGCTAAGTCGCTTCAGTCGTGTCCGACTCTGTGCGACCCCATAGACGGCAGCCCACCAGGCTCCCCCGTCCCTGGGATTCTCCAGGCAAAACACTGGAGTGGGTTGCCATTTCCTTCTCCAATGCATGAAAGTGAAAAGTGAAAGGGAAGTCGCTCAGTCGTGTCCGACTCTTAGGGACCCCACGGACTGCAGCCTACCAGGCTCCTCTGCCCATGGGCTTTTCCAGGCAAGAGTACTGGAGTGGGGTGCCATTGCCTTCTCCGGATCAGTCTATACTGGTATCTAAATGTAACATTTAGAAATCACAAAGCTTTATAAGTCGTGNAGTCGCTCAGTCGTGTCCGACTCTTAGGGACCCCACGGACTGCAGCCTACCAGGCTCCTCTGCCCATGGGCTTTTCCAGGCAAGAGTACTGGAGTGGGGTGCCATTGCCTTCTCCGGATCAGTCTATACTGGTATCTAAATGTAACATTTAGAAATCACAAAGCTTTATAAGTCGTGAGTAGAGTTCACTGTAAAACTGTACCTGAGTAACAGGACATGCCAGGACATGAATCATTATGAAATGATTCAAGTATCTTAGTGCTCAGATCTCAAGTGGAAAGGATGTGCGTAGCATGGATACAACTCTACTTTATAAATATATGGATGTAGAGTGCTTAAAAAACATATTTTGTGAAAAGAAAAATATACCAAACTGAAAGCTTTTAAGTCCATAAGCCTGGGAAATATTTCTCACTTTCTTCTTGCCCCAGGCACCACGTCTCAAAAAAAGTCTTTATTCGCTTGTGCTTTAATGGCATCAATATGTTTCTTATTTAATACATGTTGATCTTTAAAATTTTTTATTGGTCTGATATAAACCACTAATTGAACTTGATGTTCAACTTGAAAAATTTAAGATAATGTGAATCTGACAAAGAGAGGGCTCTGCTGCTCATAAAACCTAAGGGCTGGGTTACAAATGTCAAATCCATAAAACTAGGCAGTGTGTGAGTTTTTGTGGCATATATTCTTTAGTGTGTCTTTCATCTAACGATGTCTCAAAGACAACACTATTCACATGAAAGTATCTGCAATTATTGTGGGATTGCAAATACGTGGCTGCCTGGGTTTGGCATGAGAAAGTGCAAATACGGTATGATTCATCACATTAGAAAATGTCACATTTTACTTTCCTTTGTTTCATTGTTAATTACTTGAACAGGTTTGAATAATTCAATTGCTGGGGAAAATAAAGCTTCACATGTCCTGTCATTTTGACTGAGAGAACAAACTATCTGCCAACTAGAAATACCAAAGCCCCACCCAAAGGTAATCATCACTTTGTAGCTTGACACAATGTTTTACTGGAAAGATGATTATCTCCTTCAGGGAATGGCCTTTTAAAAATGTGAATTCCATATGGTTTCATGAACAGGCGTCCAACCGTTTCAGTAGCACATAATTTGGAAGATGTCAGGTAGGACTGTTAAACCCAGGGCACTATTGAGGAGGGGGGAAAAAAATGGGCATTTCTATCTAGCTTGGCAAGTCTGATTGCAGGTGAACACTTGTGATCAAATTATAATGGGGGAAACTGTCATGGAGATAGTTCCTCCAGTCCATACAAAACACAAGCTTGGAAAACAGCTTTTAAAAGCTTTTAGGAATGACAAGGATTCTGGGGGCTAGTTTCTTTGAGCAAGAGAGGGGAAGCTCTCTTAGGATCCTCATGGACTGACTTTGGCCAGGACTGGAGCCCTCACTTGCCAGGGAGCTTCGTCTTTGCCTGCCTGTACAGGCAATCGCTGACTGAAGTGAGGAAATAAGAGAATGCCTACAGCCGGGAAGAAGCTAGCTCTTCCGTCTTTTTCCCTTCTTCCTCTATTTCCCTCCCCGCTCCTTTCTCTTCTTTCTCTGCTGCCAAGAAAAGCATGTTCAGGAGGCAACAATAAAAATAACTTAGTGACTGAGGTGAGATTGGCAGTTGTGGGTGTGAAAATATCAAGCAAAAAAAAACTATATGATACTACTGTCCTGAAATCTTGCAGTTTCCCCTTCTACAGAAAATTTCAAGATAAAACATCTTTGCTTTAATCCCTGAATAAAGAAGATAATTACTATAATATGCAAAGTACCCAAACCCACCAACAGACCCCCTCCTGAATGGATCCCAAGAGGAGAATTTTTGTGCGAGGTTAGAATGGAGGTTTGCATCTGCTAACCCTTCTCTTTGAGCTTAGCCTAGGCGATGGCAACCTAAATCTCAGTTTCAGAAGTTTCAACCTTCACTTTGTCTCTGCTCTTTGGACATACTCTTGTGTTACTTTTGTTATGGTTTCTTAAGACTTCCTAAGCATTGACAGTGGACCTAGCACTCCCCAGAGTTCCTCTGCCTTTTGCCAACTCATGTGTTCATGCATCGTTGAAACACAGTTTGAAAACCTGGTCTCTGCTCTACCATTAAAGGGGTATGACTTGGGTATATCCTTCTGCCTCTTTGGGGTCAGTCACTTATACAGCATAAAAGAGCTTCTTAGATATTCAGCTCCAACTCTGTGATTCCATGACCAGTAAGTTATTTTGAAAATCCATTTGAAAATCAAATAATTCTGCTGGACTTCATTGTAGGAAGGTCTCATCAGAGGCAAATTTGTGAAGCTAAGAGAGACAAAAAGTGATTATGTGAATGGCTTAATCTCCATATGTACTAAGCAATGGAAGCAGGAATTGATGCCAGATCTGTTTCATTATCTAGATTTTATGTTTTCATCTAACCAGTATTCTTGGAGTCAAAATGTCTTAACCTCAAAGGAAATTCCTAATGAAGAATCTATGGAACGCCAACGGCCTACTCAATCTAACTGAAGAGTACAACCATGCTTTGCAGCTGAGCTTTGCGAGCATATGGTGGAAACTGGGACTCCTATGTTTGCTACATAAACTGAATCATTGGAAAAATGTCTTCATCAGGCAGTGTCTAAGAATTCACTTTGCTGACCACCACTCCCTGGTTTTTTGGTTTTGTTTTGTTTTTTTTCAAATCTCATCTGAACTACAAGGCTAGGGAAGAGTTTATTACCTTATTTCCTGTTGCCCTTTACAATCAGCAGAAATCTTGGAACATTAGGCGCAGCCTACTTTCTTCAACATTGTTTCAGGTTGATTACTAACACTGTCACACTTTCCATTTGCAACTGTACCCCATGTCACCCCAGGTGTAAACACCTAAAAACTCTTATGCTAATAATATTTTTAACATTAGAGTCATTTTAAATGCTTTAGAGAATTTCACTGTATAGGAGAGTCTCCTCTGAACAACGTTTCCCAAGAAGGTTATGGTTTTCCTGATTCATCAATTTTGCCAATTTAGATTTTCATAGGTTTTGTCTAGTTTAAAGGGAATCACAAATATTTTGAGAAAGTGTCTACACATACTCTAGATCTTATTGTAATGATGACTTTGAGATACATAGTTTTTTATATTAAATCAGAAATGTTTCTTCAGTAAATAATGTATACGAAAGATTTCCTTAGTCTTGCCTTTCTCTCCTCTTAGGAAGAAAGAGTAGGATGGTTGGCAGTGTAACTACAGACACTTTGCAAGACTAAAAGGGATTACTCAGTGTAGTATCAGCACATGACGGGAAGCTCAGGATTGGAATGTGGGGCTGTGGCTGGAAAATGGAAGGTCAGTAAATGGGGAGGGTTGGAAGGATGTTTCTGGTAGGGAATCAGGTGAATAGCAGGGTGCATCTGGGATGATGGTTATATACAAGGCTGGAAACATGCTTTTCCCATCCAAAAACATAACCACCATCTTTCCTATTAGTGTATTTCCATTAAAGAAAGGATGTCCTTTCTATCAATGAAAGGATGTTCTTCCAACCACCCAAGCTTGCAACCTTTGAGTCATCTTTGAATTAGTGATGCATAGAATTCTAGAGCTGGGTAAAATCTTCAAGGATACCTAATCTAATTCATTTACTTTCCAGATAAGGACATGCAGTTGAAAGACCCNCTTTCTATCAATGAAAGGATGTTCTTCCAACCACCCAAGCTTGCAACCTTTGAGTCATCTTTGAATTAGTGATGCATAGAATTCTAGAGCTGGGTAAAATCTTCAAGGATACCTAATCTAATTCATTTACTTTCCAGATAAGGACATGCAGTTGAAAGACCCTCGTCTTCTGCAAGTTCACACTATGAGCAAGAACCAGACCTAACATCCCAAACTCCCATCCAGTGTCCCTTCCACTGCTCTACCTGCTTATTCCCTTTCCTTCAACTTTTATTCAGCCAGATGCCAAATTCCACTAATTCTTCTTTTGAAATGTCCTTATATTTACTCTTTTCCTTGACCACAAACCTAGTCTAGTGTCTATTTAGAATGACGTCCTAAAATACTCCATGCCCCTCTCTGCTCAAGTCTATCTTGCTCACCATAGTTATCCTAATTGTCCTCAGACATTCATTTTATCATGTTTCTCAAGAAACCCCTTGTTAAAGTCTGACAATATGGGAAAATAAAAAATGATTAGGTTTTGGAACCAGCTAAATTTGAGTTAAAATTTCTAAGTTACACCTAGACTCATAAGTTACTTTACCTCCCTCAAATTCATTTTTCTCATCAGCAAAATGTGAATTCCACTTATAAGTAAAAACACTCAAAACAGTGTTTATGGTGAGAATGGAATGAACTCATGCATATTTAATTGCCCAGCAAATAAAACATGTTCCAGAAATGTAAATTCCCTTTCTAAAATTCACACCATTTGCAATGTCTCCCACCGATCTTCCGATCCTGACCTTTGCTGTCCCACAAGACAAGTTCTTCATCCCATCAGCAGGTCTGGCTCCTGAACACACTGCACTGTCTCAGCTTCTGCAGTTAATCCCACTCCCTGAAGATGTTTGTCCCCTTGCTTCGGGTTTGTACAAACCTTTCTGATCTACCCCCATATGTCCACTCCCATATGTCACCTTGGTTCATACTTCTACTCTCCGAGAGGGAAAAGAGGTGTTCCAACAGAGCATGTGGGTCTGAAGTCTATCTCTGAACTCCCAAGCAGGTATCTCTGCTGTGGGATCACGAGTTCTCCTGGAAGCCACTTGTCATCCCTCATGTTTACTGCCTTGCTCCGACAGTCACATCCCCAACCTAATCACTCCCCCTGGGTGGCACTGTGTGGTCCTGAGACTGCCCACTTGACATTATTCTATTTCCAACATGGTTCTCAGCACGACTTCCCTGTTCTGCCCTTGTTCACCATNAAGATGTTAAGATCTAAAGACTATTTTTTTTCCTGTGAAATGATTTCAAACTTTTTTTTAACTTGGTATATGTGAAAGTGTAGAAAATAGCATAAACACATAAACCTACATATACGCTGCTAATGGGATTAAATGTCAGTACTATCAAACTCCAAGAGATAGTGAAGGACAGAGAAGCATGGCATTCTCCCCATGGGGTTGCAGAGTTGAACACGACTGAGTGACTGAACAACAACAGCTATCCTGTAGGAGGGCTATTTGGCAGTAAATAAAAACTGTCAATATTTGATCCAGAAGGTTTATTTCTAGTAATTTGTTCTAAGAAAGTATTTCTATATAACAAAGGAAAAAGTTTCATATAAGGCTGTTCATATTTTTTATAATGGCCAAATAGTAAAAGCAACTAAAACATCTATCTATAGTGAGCTTTAAAACATAGTTTGATTACTCAGCTGTAAAAAAAGAATGAAATGCCATTTGCAGTTATGTGGATAGAGTATCATACCATTCAAAGTAAGTCAGAAAGAGAAAGACAAATACCGTATGATATTGTATATATGTGGAACCTAAAATATGACACAAATGAACAAAACAGAAATAGACTCACAGACACAGGGCACAGACTGTGGTTACCAAGGAGTCAGGGAGGGTTGAATTGGGAGTAAAGGATTAACAGATGCGAACTATTATATATAGAATGGATAACCAGCAAGATCCTACTATATAGCTCAGGGAACTATATTCAATGTCTTATAATAAAGTATAATGAAAAAGAAAAAACACTGATAATATGATGTAACACTCTACTTAAAAAATCATGTTTTAAAGACTATTTGACATAGCAGAACAGAGAATTGTTCACTTTATAATGTGAAAAACCAGCAAGATACAAAACTCAATATATATCAAGATCTCAAATAGGTGAGTGTGTGTGTAATATATGTATCTGTCTTTATGTATATCTGGGAGATAACACTATTAAATGCTAACAGTGGTTATCTCCTCATAGTAGAATTGAAGTTATTTTATTTTTTCTAAATGGGGAAAATATGTAACCTGCCTGTATGTCAATTGAAATATTACAAAATATTCCTGATTCTGTAGTGAATAAATTAGCAAACATGTCAATTTGCTTGACTTGTTAAAATATATTCAACAGTTGAGCTGAGGAAACATAGTCACAGTAACTCTGCACTGCTTGAATGGGTTTGAAGACACATCTGTGACCTAATAAACAAAGAAGGTGTGGTGGGAACCAAAGTGGAAAATCAGGATCCCAGGCACCACCTCACAGCATGTTCTCTGTAATGGGACACACTAAGCCGATCNTCTGTAGTGAATAAATTAGCAAACATGTCAATTTGCTTGACTTGTTAAAATATATTCAACAGTTGAGCTGAGGAAACATAGTCACAGTAACTCTGCACTGCTTGAATGGGTTTGAAGACACATCTGTGACCTAATAAACAAAGAAGGTGTGGTGGGAACCAAAGTGGAAAATCAGGATCCCAGGCACCACCTCACAGCATGTTCTCTGTAATGGGACACACTAAGCCGATCTCAGCCAGAGAGCATTAAAAACTAGGAGAGACTAACCTGACTAAGAAGAATGTGAATGTCTCACCACAGTCAGAAGCAGAAAATAAGGAGTCCTGTTCTCCGACTCTACATGGAAAAGAGAGCCATTTCTTTTTGCTCCTTTGAACATAAGACATCCTGTACATTGGTCACGAGTGCATCTGGCTTCAAGTCACAGAAACTCCAAGTAAGCAACGGATTAACAGTTTAAGGGATTTTCTTTCTCCTTGTGTCCAACTGGCCATGGCGTAGTAGCTCCACAATGTTATCAGGTACCTGGGCTGCTTCTACTCTCTGACTCAGTCATTTTAGTGGGTGGCCCTTACCCTCATGCTTGTCGCATTGTGGTAGCAAGATGATGCTGTCCAAGCAGAAAGGCAGGGAGAAATAAGAGAAAAGCAAAAGTTCATGTTAAGGAAGCTATCACCTTAAAAATCTTTCTCGCCCAGCAACTTCCACGCATGTCTCACTGGCCAGGATGATGCTCATGACCACTTCTTGCAGCATGGGAGGCTGGAAATAAACTTTTTTACCCAAGCACATTACTTCCCCTTGCTGAATAATAAGGAAGAAATGTGGGAAATGGGCAGGCGGCAATCACTGTCTTCCACACTCTGGTACCCAACAGTCTGGCATCCACTACCAAAAGCTGACAGTTTGTGTGGGCCAAGAGGTGGCCTCAAGTCTATATAACCAGTTCCCCACAAGCTCTCTTGATGAAGGTTGCTACATCTATTATCTTTACAACTTCACAGCATAAGAGCATAAAATCTCCAGCTGCAAACTTGGAAAGCGAGGGGGGAAAAGAATAAGTCAAAAGCATATTTCTATCCTCAATCACAGTCACTGTGAGTTCTACCCATGATCCTCTCCCTTCTTTCTTGCTCATAAGTGGGTCTCCGTTTGACTTGTCAGCAATGTGCCAAGTTGCATGTTAGGGGCTGGTAAATTATAGGCTCCCATCAAATCAGTTCTGCTTCCAGTTTTATAAATAAAGTTTTATTGGAGCACAAACAAGCCCATTCATTTACACATTGTCTATGGGCCACTTTTATACTATGGCAGCCACACGACTGAGCAGCTGCTACAGAGACCATCTGGATTGCAAAACTTCAATTATCTACTATGTGGCCCTCTAAAGAAAAAGTTGGCAGACCCCTGTCCTAGATAATTACCCATGATTGGACTGACCCAGCTAAGACATGGTTCTTCATTCTCCCACCCTCCCAGACATCTGGGGTAACCATAGAACCATATAACTGGACAACTGCTGGGACGCTTCTGGGGAAGTTTTTAATTTCCTTGAATAAAAGGGTGGTCATAGCCACTCCATTTTCCTCCTTCCTTCTTCCTGCCTTGAATGACAATACAAAAGCTGAAACTGCAGCAAACAACTTGGGAACATTAGGAGAAAAGCCAAAAAATTCCTAAGGCTCTTAAACCTGGCACCTTTAATCCACAATATCCGTGCTGAGAACAACCTACCTCCAGACTTCTTATGTGAGCATAATATTGTGTGTGTGTGTGTGTGTGTGTGTGTG
>SJYA01002726.1:2183582-2300995 GCA_006410615.1 Neotragus moschatus | reverse complement strand
AGTAGTGGATTGCTGGGTCATATGGTAGCTCTGTTTTTAGAATTTTAAAGAACCTCCATACTGTTTTCCATAGTGGCTATATCAATTTACATTCCCAACAGTGTAAGAGGGTTCCCTTTTCTCCACATTTTCTCCAGAATTTGTTGTTTGTGGATTTTTTTTTGATGATGGTCATTCTGACCAGTGTGAGATGATGCCTCATTTTAGTTTTGACTTGCATTTTTCTAATAATTAGTGATGTTGAGTGTATTTTCATGTGTTTGTTGGCTATCTGTATGTCTTCTTTGAAGAAATGTCTATTTAGGTCTTCCACGGTTGTTTGTTTTATTGGTATTGAGCTACATGAGTTGTTTGTATATTTTGAAGATTAATCCTTTGTCAGTTGCTATATTTGCAAATATTTTCTCCCATTCTTTTGAGGGTTGTCTTTTCATCTTGTTGATGGTTTCCTTTGCCATACAAAAGCTTTTTTGTTTAATTAGGCCTCATTTGTTTATTTTTTGCTTTTATTTTCATTTCTATAGGAGGTGGGTCAAAAAGGTCTTGCTGTGATTTATGTCAAAGAGTGTTCTGCCTATGTTTTCCTCTAAGAGTTTTATAATGTCTAGACCTTCAAAAAGTATGGAATGCTTCATGAATCTGCGTGTCATCCTTCACAGGGGCCATGCTAATCTTTGTATGGTTCCAATTTTAGTATATGCCCTGCTGAAGTGAGCACTCACTAAGTTTTTGATTATATGAACTAAGCCAGTGTCTCAGTGGTAAAGAATCCACCTGCCAATGCCGGAGTCGTGGGAGACACCGGTTCAATCCTTGGGTTGGGAAGATCCTCTGGAAGAGGAAATGACAACCCACTCCAGTATTCTTGCCTTGAAAATCTCATGGACTGAGAAGCCTAGAAGCCTACAGTTCAAAGGGATCACAAAGAGTTGGACACAACTTAGCGACTGAGCACACACATACAAGCCAAGGACAAACATGTTCTCAGACTCCTTTTTGTAAACTATGTAGAAGAATCTCAGAGAGAAAGATCCTCAGAAAGCTATTCAATATCCTGCTCCCTGACCCTAAATTGCAGCTTTGGATAGTCCCAACTCCCACAGTTTAGAAGGAAATCTTGTGCTCTCCTAGGAAGAGAATGTATAAATGAACATAACAAAGATGATACTCCTATATTTTGGAAGAAGTCAAAGAAATATTTTTTTCTTTCTTATTTATGATTTTGAAAATTGTGGCCTGTGTGAGCCAGAACAGGAGGTCCTGTCCCTTCATCACTTTCGCCTTTTCTCTTTGGAAGCGTGAGATGCATGTCCAATGCCCAGAAAACCTGAAAAGAAACAGTTTCAAACATTTCTTCCCCCGCACCTAGTTTGATTTCCAATTTAGCTTTAAACTTGAAAACGAATCTATCTTTGGAAGACATGGACTAAGCAGAAGAGCTTTGAAGAATTCTTAAGCTCAACAGCACAAAGCTATGCGCAGAATGTTATTGTTAATATCAATTATTACAGCTTGCAAGGTAAACAAGTTTGATAATGAGTTCCTCCAGACAAGAGTCAAAGCCAAAATAACAGACATTTTGGAAAATTTTCAAGTGCTCATAGTGGCCCTAGTCTACAAAATTTATTAAAAAGTCTATCATGTAATTTAGAACCCACTACTAGTAACCTGTTTGCACAAATACAGGTGGAGAGTGTATACCGATGCCTCTATTCATTGCCTTGACCTTGATTCTTGACCTTGAATCTTAATTCACTTCCTCTGGGGGCAAGGGCAAATTTTCACTCTAATGGTGACAGCTCAAAGATACAGCTTACTTTTGTGGCACCTTTGTGCAAATTACAAAAGGCTGCTAACTCTGGGAGGACAAATCAGAGCAGAGCTGAGGGCGTCATATCAGCCATCACCGTTGCCAATGGCTCTGCAAGCAGCGTGCAAACACAGTTTGTTATGTGGAACCAGTGTGGCTTTTGTTAGAGAGACAGAAAATGTGCTGAGCCTGAACCATTGGATCAAGCTTTTAAAATCATTCATCACAATTTTTGTGTTTTCTGAGTTTTAGGGCCCTGAAGCAAAGCATTTGTTCTCCTGCTTAAGTTACTAGTCCTAGAATCTCTCCAGGCTCCCCACTCTGCTTCCTCCCACTGTCATCACTGAGACTGGGCCTCCTATGCTGGTCAGCTTTTTTGCACCTCAAGATCCACCCTCCACCCTTCTCTGGCCTGTCCTAGGCTCCTAAGGTCTGACATTCACTGACTGTGACACTCAGATCCCTTCGTCCTCTGGTTGGGTTTGACCAGTGTTGATGAGAAGTTTATTTCAGTTCAGTCACTCAATCATGTGTGACTCTTTGCACTGCCAAGGGACTGTAACACTGCCAAGCCTCCCTGTTGATGAGAAGGCTGCAGGCAAAAGAGAGATAAAGCTATTGATTCCCAGGCTCAAGCCCCACCCCCACTCCACTTCCCACGCTTGGTAGGCTCCTGGCACTGCCTTAGGATCTCACGGTTTGAACTCTGAGGCCGCCCCACCTCCAGCCACACCTTCAGCTCTACAGCTCTCTTGGGTTCCACAAACCCTGCTCCCTCTCGGTGTTCCACTGTTGCCAGTTCTGAGAGCTTTGCCAGCTGTTGCTTTTTCCCCTAACGTAGCCCACACCCTGCAAAGGTTAGAGTCCACTCACAACAGCCTCTGCAGTGGGCCGTGTAGAGTGCATGCTGTCTGCCATTTCTGTCCAGGAATTGTCGCATCAGCCTCACTCTTTTCCTCACCGGCACTGCTCATCCTCTTTCCCTTCTCAATGTCCCTGTCCTGGTCTCCCTCTTTGACCCTTTTGATACTCCCAGCAGAAATCACTCTTCTCACACCCTCAGAACCCCGCCCTGCATTCAGACCACTACACTGCAAGTCTACCTCCCTGGCAACCCTTATCTCTGAGCAGCAGCCACACCCAGCAGCTTATAGAACCAGCACTCACTGCTCCCCTCACCTCCGCTTCTGCGCTTCAGCTGCTCCTTCTACCTCAGAACCTCTTTATCTCATTCACGCTCCCTACTGAGTGCCTTCTAAATATTTGATAACAAAGTCAAGTGTTATCCTTTCCATAGCTTTCTTGAATTCTCAGCTTCTCCCTTTTTCTTACTCCCTTGCCCATCCCACCTTACTGCCCCTATCTTGAGAGTCTGTGATAATTCTATCCAAACACCTATAAGATTTTATTATGTTTATTTGTTCGCTTGTCATTTTTTTCTCCTATTAGCCCCTTGAAAAGTCAGGTCCCAAAATTCAGCCAGTGAAGGCAAAATGGAGGCATTTAGTACACTGAAAGGAAAGAAGAAAAGGAGGAGGAAGAAAGGAATTGGAAAGGAATTGTCCTGTTCAGGTTGCAAAGTATCATATAAGGTTTTCATGTGTTGCATGAAGGNCCCTTGAAAAGTCAGGTCCCAAAATTCAGCCAGTGAAGGCAAAATGGAGGCATTTAGTACACTGAAAGGAAAGAAGAAAAGGAGGAGGAAGAAAGGAATTGGAAAGGAATTGTCCTGTTCAGGTTGCAAAGTATCATATAAGGTTTTCATGTGTTGCATGAAGGCAGGGTGAGCTGCATTTCTTACCTCTGAGTTTGGGGATGACCACTAGATCTCTGCAAAGATTTTGATAGTACTAAGGGATGAGTGCAAATATTCTTTTCCTATCGTGAAATTTTAAAANTTAACAGAAACACTGTGCCCAGCCCCTTGGTGGTAGGAGTTCTACGAGTATACATTACTTAGACCCACCTCGTTGTGTTCACCCACACCCAAAGAGACAAGAGGACGGAAGGACTTCCAGAAAAAGGAAAATGGATGTTGAAGGGTTGATCAAGGGTCTGAAATCCCTGTCATACAAAGAAAGGTTGTAAGAACTGGCACTGTTTATCCGAGAGAAGAGATAATCTAAAAGCATGTAACGTCAAGTTGCCCATGCAATCCTGTGTCTCACTTTTTCACATAACAGTTAAGCCTAGCACCCATTGATGCAGGAACATCCATACTTTCCCACTTAGAAAGCCTTATTCTCAGAAAGATTTTTATGAGTCTTAGTCATTCTTTCTTGAATGTATATGTATGTGTGTGTGTGTGTGTGTGTATGCATATATATACTTAATGCTTTACTAAATGCTCCACAAAATTTAGCCTGTGCTGTGTTGTACCTAATCACTCAGTCATGTTTGACACTTTGCAACCCCAAACTGGACAGTAGCCCACCAGACTCCTCTATCCATGGGATTCTCCAGGCAAGGGTACTGAAGTGGGTAGCCATACCCCTCTCCAGGGGATCTTTTCAANTAATCACTCAGTCATGTTTGACACTTTGCAACCCCAAACTGGACAGTAGCCCACCAGACTCCTCTATCCATGGGATTCTCCAGGCAAGGGTACTGAAGTGGGTAGCCATACCCCTCTCCAGGGGATCTTTTCAATCCAGGGATAGAATCCATGTCTCCTGCATTGCAGGCAGATTCTTTGTTATCTGAGCCACCAGGGAAGCCCTAATGTAGCCTAGTGATTCACAAAGTGTGTTCCAGGATCAGCAGCCTTAGCGCTTTTGGCAGCTTATTAGAAATGTAACTTCTTGAGCCCCAACCCAGACACTGAATCAGAAATTCTGGGGGTGAAATCCATATTGAAACTGGCCATTGGGTAAACTGATGCGCTGGAAGATTCCAGATCTATGAAGTAATCTTAACTACCTGGTGTGTTGCTGTACTGAATATGGATATCCTCATTTTCCAACTACTGTTCTGTGAGGGAAGGTTCTGTCTTTTCCTGTGTCTCTCCAATTGTGTGCAGAACAGAGCTAAGCACTTAACAGATGGATATAGAAGGCTTATTCTATTGTGTTTGGAATAGAATTGTGTCTGTTCCAACATATATCTGGCATTGGTTTCTATCCTTGAATTATAACTTTCTCTGACTTCCTAAGATTTGATGTAGTTCACTGTCAAAGCCAAGATGATTAAGTTCACTGTCAAAGCCAAGATGATTAAAACTATAATATTCATCAGCAATTGTCAGTGTTACTAGTGCATTTTTGACACCAAATTGAGAGCATAAGCTTTCCCTTAAGGAAGTCCTAACATATACATTTGGCACCTGTACACACATTTGGCTGATTAACAGTGATAGGACCACAGCTAAGAGAAAACTAATGCACCCTTACCNTAAAACTATAATATTCATCAGCAATTGTCAGTGTTACTAGTGCATTTTTGACACCAAATTGAGAGCATAAGCTTTCCCTTAAGGAAGTCCTAACATATACATTTGGCACCTGTACACACATTTGGCTGATTAACAGTGATAGGACCACAGCTAAGAGAAAACTAATGCACCCTTACCGTGAAAGCTCTGTTAGCTGGCTTCCAGGTCAAAGCTCTGGTCAGAGGGTGTGGATTTTGTCCTTTTATCCTGGATTATGCTGCACTACTGGTAAAGAACCTGCATATCAATGTGGGAGACAGAGAGACACAGGTTCGATCCCTGGGTCAGGAAGGTCCTCTGGAGAAGGAAATGGCTACCCACTCCAGTATTCACGCCTGGGAAATCCCACGGACAGGNGGATTTTGTCCTTTTATCCTGGATTATGCTGCACTACTGGTAAAGAACCTGCATATCAATGTGGGAGACAGAGAGACACAGGTTCGATCCCTGGGTCAGGAAGGTCCTCTGGAGAAGGAAATGGCTACCCACTCCAGTATTCACGCCTGGGAAATCCCACGGACAGGGGAGCCTGGTGGGCTACAGTCTATGGGATTGAAAAGAGTTGCACACACACACACACAAGACATCTTGTTCTCTGAGAACACTGGAGCTGACTGTTCTACCATTTCCACAGAAGCATCACATAATCAAGAAGTAAATATTTCTAAGTGTCAGAGACATGGCTTCTGTTCTTTAACACTTATTTTTAGGAACATCAGAGGGCTTCTGAGATTAGCTTCAGAGGTAAGTCTTCTGCCTCTTATCTCTCTCCTGAATCCACTTGCTACCTGCAGTGAGGGACAGGCACCCAGACAGGAAGATTTTTTTGAGTCTGATTCCAGGTTTCCATTTTTCCCACAAAGATTGTATACTCAAAGCTATGGTTTTCCAGCAGTCATGTACAGATGTAAGAGCTGTACCATAAAGAAAGCTGAGGGCTGAAGAATGGATGCTTTTGAATTGTGGTGCTAGAGGACTCTCGAGAGTCCCTTGGGCAGCAAGATCAAATCAGTCAATCCTAAAAGAAATCAACTTTGAATATTCATTGGAAGGACGGATGCTGAAGCTGAAGTTTTGGCCACCTGATACAAAAACCTGACTCATTGGGAAAGACCCTGATGCTGGGAAAGATTGAGGGCAAGAGAAAGGGGCAGCAGACGACGAAATGGTTGGATGGCATTGCCGACTCAATGGACGTGAGTTTGAGCAAACTCCAGGAGTTAGTGAAGAACAAGAAGGCCTGGCGTGCTGCAGTTCATGGGGTCACAAACAGTCAGACACAACTTAGCGATTGAATAACAGCAGTTAGGTTTCCTAAAGGAGTTCCTGGACTTCTTCACTGGCTGAAGGGACGACAAGGACTGCGGTTCTCAAGCTTTTGTATATCTGAAAATCACCTTGGAACATGTTTAAAATGTACCTGGGTCCCTCTGGTGAAATTCTGATTTATTGGTCTGAAGTTTTTAGCAAGTGCTCTTAGAGACTCCAATTTATGATGTCTGTAGATTACACTTAAAGTACGAGAACAGCCCTACTTAGAGTATTTAGCATAGACTGATACCCCAGGGAGGGGGCACAAAGCAGAGCTCTGATCACCACCTCTTTGCAGTCAGTTGTTAGAAATGCATTAGCCAGAGAACATATGCTGCATTATCACATATTGAGTGATAAGTGAATGCTTATCACTCAAATATTATTTGTTCATTCAACAAACATTATCACATATACTGATAACATGTCCTAGTCCTGTGCTAAGCACTGGGGGGTACTCGGGGAACAAGACAGTCAGTTTGAAAAAGGCCTACGGCAGATTCTACAATATAAAAGAAAAGCATTCAAATAACACAATTATGAAAAAATGCCTTGAGCCAAAATACATTTATTAGGCATCTCTTATCATTGGAAAAGACCCTGATGCTGGGAGGGATTGGGGGCAGGAGGAGAAGGAGACGACAGAGGATGAGATGGCTGGATGGCATCACTGACACGACGGGAGTGAGTCTGAGTGAACTCCAGGAGTTGGTGATGGACAGGGAAGCCTGGTGTGCTGTGATTCATGGGGTCGCAAAGAGTCAGACACGACTGAGCGACTGAACTGAACTGAATTGATATAGATACTAAAAATCTCTACAGTCACAGCCTGTAGATCTTCTACTTATCAGTTTTGTAATGTTGGAAATTACTCTCTCTGTCCCTCAGTTTATTCACCTGGAAAAGCAGTTCAATTGCATCTTTTGATCATTTTGAGAATTACATCAATTAATATACATTAAGTACTTAGAGCAAAACTTGACACTTGATGGCCCTCAATAAATGTTATTACTATTGTCACTGTTATTACCTAAAGAACTACCATCTCACCCATGTGAGGCTCTGCAGGAATATGATCAGAAATCAGAATCTCATGACTTCTTAAAATGGCCCTTCAGATTTCTGAAGAGCTCTACTTACTGAAAAGCTCTGCTGTATGCTGAGCCAAAGTATGCTTTCCTAGAATTTCCATCTACTGGACACTCTTCTCTGCATTATCATCCTGTATAAAAAGATCGCTTCTCTTCTACATGAAATTCCTTCATATATGCAGATTACTACCATTTCTTCTCTCAGACTTTCTTTCTGCTTGATCAGCAGTTCCTCCAATGATATAACAAGAGCAGTAACATCAGTCTTATATTTTATAAAACTCTGTCACATATTTTATGTGAGCATCTCAGCGTACAGAATAAATATTACCATCATCACCATTTTATAGGTCAATACTTTCAGGCTTGCAGAAGCAATTGATTCATGCGGGATCACAGCTAGTAGGTGATGAAACTGAGAATTAGAGGATGCCTCTTAAAAAGAAGATGTCCAAGCCTCTCTTCTACACCACATCTATTTTTAATGCCATACTTTAAGTATAATACTCCAGTTGCACAGTGGATTCTCCCGTGTCTTCAAGCGCATCTTTTTATTACTGTAACTTGAGGTTATTATTAGTAAGAATTCAGCCAAGAGAAATCTCTCTACAACTTGTAAACCTGGGGAATGAAAATAGAAGGAATGGGTTTCACATGTGATAGACAAATTGTGAGGCCAAATAGAGGATACGAAGGCATCCAAGGGATTAGCCAAAGCGGGAAGAAGTACCACCCCCAGAAATGGCATCCAGAGCCAGGTCTGCACAATAGAAGTTGGTAATTAAGACCAAATTATGATTTGCGAGAATGAGAGCCACAGGACACTGGGGATAGGGGAAAAGAAATACTCTTCCTCGGCTCTTGTCATCCTCCAGCTGTCAGCCAAGGCCTGGCATCGGCTGAATGTGACCAGAAACTAGAGTCCAGGGGAGCTTGGGAAATACAGACCCTGATTTACAGAGCACAGGTGGAGAAGAGTGAGGTCTGAGAACAACCTGGCTATTAGAGGCACACATCATATTTCTAATTCATTTTGAGCTTACTGTCAGGTTAAAACCAGGTCATGTTTCACATGAGCTCTTAGTAAACTAGTTCTTTTTTGTTTGTATTTGGCAATTGGTTTTTTGAGTTAAGTAAAGTCTTTACTTTTATTTCATCTTTTGACTTTTGGTCAGCTTTTTAGATGGTCTAAATCTTTCATCTTCTCTAGCCTTGTATAATCTATAAATCAATAAATATAGTTTATTAGCTATATTAAATTATTATTAAATACTTTGAGTGTGGGACAAGGCTTGAGATCAACAATTAAGAGGGACCAGGGTAGGGTAGGTGAGGTAACCACCTTGGGCACAAAACTGGGGTGAGGGAATGCAAAAAAACTCAGTAATAAAGATAGTATTATAATGCATAATTTTTTAAAATCAAAATTAATGCAAAATTCCAGGGTAAATACCAAATATCAAAATCATAAAGACAGAATCCACAGTGAATAACATTTACCAGTTTCTCAGCCACCTTTCAATTCTCTGTTTTATACTCTAACCTACCCTTTTCATCTATTACTGAAGGATAAAATAAAGCACTCTGTTAAATATCTGTCAAATGCTTTGATACGTTATGTTCTCAAATCTGGAACAGTAATTTAATGATAGTGTAGAGATAAAGAAAAATTCAGGATCAGAGCTGAAGCTCATATAAATTGATGGAACATCATTCTCTAAAGTCATCTTACAGTAAATGTATTCCCAATTTGACATCACTTCGTACCAAATTCTCAAAATGTGTCCACTCCAATGCTACCTGACAAGAGAGAAAATGGATGTGGTAAGAGGCTATGGTCTAACTGATCTCAGTTAAACGAATTTGCAACCTCTACAAAATGTATGTTCTTGTGAATATGCTGTGCAGCTTTCCAGGAAGTAAAAGGAGACTCTGTCAGCAAAATTATGTTACTTTTGTAGTAAATCCAATTCTGAATTTAGACAAAACAGCTCGTAAAATGCCACTCATGGAAAATAAATCACAGCAGCCCCTTCCATTTTGCATTATTAACATAGATCTGATGTCTTGCTTTTGTTCAGAAGACCAAATCACGTCTTCTGAACAAAATCTCTTCTCTACACGTGTGTAGATTGGAGCATACGATTTTGAAGAGGTCCTCTAATTTAAAAAACATACTCCATTTTGTAAAATAAAAATTGGGTATTTGAGAAATAGTCCAGAATGAAAGTGATAGTCAATTTCCCCAGTATAGATTTTATAAAAGAAGTCTGAATATAAAGTAATTTTTATTTATAAAATGTCTCATTTGCAAAAACTGATGTCTTAATTAGGAAGAGGAGCAGTCAGGTTTGGGGGGATTTTTGTTTTTTACTAAAAAAGACAAATATCAAGAAACCAGCCAGAAAAGAGAAAAGTCACTGAGCACTAAATCTCCAATAGAAAGCCTAACTTTTGGTACTTGCTTAAGAGGCACTTGTCTATAAATAAGCCCAAGAGTCTTGATAAGCTTGAGAATTTTAGAGAAATGATTCGGAAATGCTAATATGAATGCTAAAACCTCAAATCCATAAATGTCTTCTGTTAATAGTTTTAAATTAATTGCCTCCTGAAAATAGTATCATTGCTTTTCAAAAAAGTTGTACACAGAGAATGGCAAATCCCCACAATGAACATCATAGTGCGTTCAGAGATATGAGAGAGTGGTGAGAAAATCTGAACAACATGATTGATGTGTAAGAATGAGATCTTTTGGGCTTTTAATCTTAGAGATGGTAAATACCCACTTTAGAACAAGAAGAACAGTCTGACTCAGCTAATCCAAGTACACTCTTTTTTCCATTCTTAATAGAAGGATAATTGCTTTACAATATTGTGTTGGTTTCTGCCATACATCAACATGAATCAGCCATAGGTACACACATGTCCCCTCCCTGTTGAATTTCCCTCCCACCTCCCACCCCATCCCAGCCCTCTAGGTTGTCACAGAACACCAGTTTGAGCTCCCTGAGTCATACAGTAAATTCCCACTGGCTATCTGTTTTACATATGGTAATGTATATGTTTCCATACTACTCTCTCCATTTGTCCCACCCTCTCCTAAGGACACTTTTTAATCACTCCGGTAAAACCACCCACAAACAAGAGACAGCTCTTCCTCACTCACATCCTAAGTAAAGTAAGTAAGTAAAGTCACTCAGTTGTGTCCTACTCTTTGCGACCCCATGGACTGTAGCCTACAATGCTCCTCCGTCCATGGGATTTTCCAGGCAAGAGTACTGGAGTGGGTTGCCATTTCCTTCTCCAGAGGATCTTCCCAACCCAGATTGAACCCAAGTCTCCCGCTTTACCGTCTGAGCCACCAGAGAAGTCTCATTCTCATCCTAATAACTTCTCAAATCCCTTTAAATTTGTAAAACTGACAATCAACTCTAATAAAATACAATCAGCATAATACCCTATGGCTTGATATTTAAATGCTGAATTTGATTATTTAAGTGATGTGGATTTCTGATGCTCAATGCTTAAAAGACAATTTAAATATTAAGACTTGATAATTTAAATGCATGGATTGCACCTCCAGTGATAATCCAGTGTTAGTCACTCATTCGAATCTGCTCTTTGTGACCCCATGGACTGTAACCCACCAGATTCCCCTACCAATGGAATTCTCCAGGCAAGAATACTGGAGTGGATTGCCAGTTCCTTCTCCAGGGGATCTTCCAGACCCAGAGATTCACCGATCCCAGGTTTCCAGCATTGCAGGCAGATTCTTTACCATCTGAGCCACTGAGTAGGAAACGGCTACCTATTCCAATATTCTTACCTGGAGAATTCCACGGACAGGAGATCCTGGCAGGCCATTGTCCATGGGGTTGCTAAAGTTTGACATGACTGAACAACAAACACACACACAAGTAGTGCATTGCACCTAATACCCACAGAAAAAAATAAAATAATGTAAAACCTATGTCATATTATCAAGAGTGGGCTGTTATTTTGACAATGATCTAATTTTTTTGGTAGCTTTTAAATAATATTTATTTAGTTGTTATTTGTTCTCATGAGTGTTATCTATTTTGGATACATTTGCACAGCTTTTCATTTGGCAATATTATTCCCATTAGTCAATCTTCTTAACTGTTTTCAGGACCATCTTTAAATCTTATTAGATTCAGTATAAGTAATATTGGATTTCATCCTTTCTCCTCAAAACTGTAACTTTCAACAAGTAAATATCAGGAATTGTTTTATAGCTAATGACTTGACATCTTAAAATCCTCGAACCACCACTGTAACAAAAGATGGAAAAAATATAAAATATACTGAGTTTTGACATTAGTAAATACCATGTGATGGCTTGAGTTGATTCAAATGAAGGGAAGAATAGATGTTGTACAAATTTATTTGTAGCAACCTGATTCTATGTGGTATTTTTTATGCAAAAGAGGTCAAGAAAACCCCTAACAACCCCCCTCAATTCAGCTTTCACATTGTGATCATAAACCAGTTCTTGACTGTAAGATATTCAATCATTTATGGATAGAACAAAATTTATATTAGCATATTCATCATTATACTTTGAAATAAGTTTTGGCATCCACCACTCATGAATAAAAGAATGTTATGCAATGAAATCCTCTGAGGCAATTAGCATAACATAAGAGTTTATTTCTTCAACCAAAACCTTTCACTACTAAGGGCCTTTCTGGAAATTGAACTTAATGCTTCAAAGTACCTATGTGAAAAGAAGATGAAATTTAATTTTTGAAGCTTGTTTTCTTTAATTTTATAGGTTTCCCCTAGAGATGACAGAGCAGATACAATTCACAAAACATAGACTAGCTCTGTGTTTTACTCATAAGAGTGAAAATGTCTAGATTCTCATTCTGACTGCTACTCATCTTTTCTTTCTCCTGTGTACGTGAAAAATGGGCCAGGAATCTAACCTAACTTCAATGTACGGTAATTTCCCATTTCTTGTGATGTTAATTTAATGGAAATGCTTTACTTTAGGAATAAAACAGGGTCCTCAATGCTGTATTTACCATTTATCATTATTATTTATAAGACATTTTACTTTTCAGAGTATTTTGATGAGGTTCACTAGTTATTTCTCATTGTATCTCTTAGAATGTATGATTAACTCTCATTTGACACATAAAGAAAATCACAAATAGAGACATTAAAGCTACAGTTTACACTAAGCCAAAAATATTCATTTCATTCCATCAGTGCAGTTAATCCAGTCATGGAAGAAAAAATAGGAGCTCAATCAAGACATTTGGCACTATCTGGACAATTAAAAAAATCTAACAAAAATAAATACACACATTTGTAGAGATGTCCTAAATGAAATTGTTACCCAGCATGTAAATTTGTTACATAACTAGCTTCTACCCACTCTACAAATTAACTTAGGGAGATGAGATGAGAAGATGACTTTTTTCCTCCTGAAGATATATAAGTCATTCCCATTCTATGCATACCAAAATCTCCTACAAAGTTTTTTCTGTGCTTATTTAAGATTAGTTTATCTTACTTTTTCATAGTAAGAATTAGATTTTCTGAAACTTTGAATATTTGGGGGAAAAAAAGTGGTATCTGATATTTATTGAGTCTTGACTCTGTTCTGGCCACTTTTGTAGATTATTTTAACAATCCTCGGAAGGTTTGTATTCCTATAACATAGATTTTATACCTAATTTACAGTGGATAAGATAAGAGTCAGGCAGAGAAGTCAAGGAAATTACCCAAAATCACAAAACAGTTTTTAATAGAGCTGGAACTTGGACTCAGGTAACACCTCAGAATCTGCATGCTTTGCCCTTTCATCAGAGGAGAGAAAAGAAATCCAAGGGCTCAACATGGCATCCGTCACTACGATTTGTCCTCACTCGTACTCCATAGACCCATAATTTGGTCCCAGGTAAAGGAGGCATGGTGAGTCTAACCTGAAATCATTGTTTTCACTAAAATCTCACAAAACAGGAATACTTTGATACTCACAGGACAGAGTCCCACGCAAAAGGGGGGAAGGGTGGGCTTTTCTACCCCTCTGCACACAATATGCCATGTGCTTCATGCCTTCAACCGTTGGAGTTCCCAGAATCTGTATTCTCATTTTGGCACTTGGAAGGTTTTAGCAGAAGAGCAGGATGTTCCTTATAACGGTACCTAGTGGCATTTGTGGGTGGTGTTGACTGGGTGGGCTTTGTGGAAGCTCTGCGTCTCTTACAGGGGCTAGAAGAGCAGAAGGAACAAACATGGCCTGTAACTAGAGAAGGACCCAAAGAATGCCAGTGAGACAGCACCTGCACACACCCTAAATAAAAAGTTGGAAAAGTGCTTTACTGAAAGTCAAAGGTTCTGCAATAACAGGGGGAGGGAGACCCCAGAAAACCTATATCATAACTGCTCATCTCATTCCATTTTCCATCTGCCCGTCCCTCTGCATCTCTCAAGGCTGGGACAGCCTAAGAAAATACAAACTGTGAATTTAATTCCTTGACAATGTCCTTTATACACTAACTCTCCAATAAAGAGTGTTTTAAACGTGTCTCATCCACTTTTGATGTCTTTGATTCTCACGTTTTCATTATACGTGGGCTCACTGTTCATTATCAGTAGTATGTCACACTGTGATTAGCAAGACCTGAGTTTATCTCCTTAATACAGCATATAATTGTCTCTGACCAAAAAAGTCAGTTGACATTGTAATTACATTCAAAGTTAATACATAGGTTTAGGTCATAATCCAAGGAAAACAGGTCAACATATAGTAGCCATGTAGGTGTCAGAACAGGGCTAGACAGGGCTGTTACCCAAGCCTAATCATTGGTTTTTGTTTGCTTGCTTTATTTCATGCTTCTGACATTTATAAGGATCTGTAGATAAGTAACCTTTTTTTGTTGTTTTTCATGGCTGTGACCATTCCCAGTGATTTCTAATAGAAAGAGGAAAATGCAGGTATGGGGGACTTTCCTGGTGGTAATGTGGTTTAGAATCCACCTTGTAATGCAGGGGACACAGGCTTAATCCTCAGTTGGAGCAACTAAGCCCGTGTGCTACAACTAATGGGTCCACGTGCCACAACGAAAAATCCCGCATGACAGAACTGAGACCTGACACAGCCAAGTAAATTAATACATATTTTAAAAAGAAATAAAACACAAGTATGGTCTACAAGATTTTATATTCAAGGCCAAAATAGTGGACAGACTGTGGCAGGATATTCTGAAGAGAATGATTATGGAATACATACACACATGCATATGACAGTCTGGTTACCATCATCCCTGATAATCTTCAAAGCATGGAAGGGCTACCCAAATCTGCAGATGCTCAAGTGTCATATAAAATGGCAGGCTGTGGTTGTCCGAACCCACAGATGTGAAACCTGCAGATACAAAGGCCGGCTGTATACCTCTCTTAGAAGAGAGACAGGCAGCTCAGTGCTAGCGGCATTAGAGTGGTGTGCTTGGTAGACAGTTGAAACAAAAAGAGCAAAATAATTTAAAAAAAAAGAGAGAGAGAGAGAGAGAGCCTTCTATGTTTTCAGGAAAGGTTAGGTTTAAACCTAAAGATTAGAAGTCTCCTAGAAGGAAATGGCAACCCACTCCAGTGTTCCTGCCTGGAGAATCCCAGGGATGGGGGAGCCTGGTGGGCTGCCATCTATGGGGTCGCACAGGGTCAGGCACGACTGAAGCGATGCAGTGGCAGCAGCAGCAGCAACTGGTGTAAGGAGATCCAAGCAGTCCATTCTAAAGGAGATCAGCCCTGGGATTTCTTTGGAAGGAATGATGCTAAAGCTGAAACTCCAGTACTTTGGCCACCTCATGCGAAGAGTTGACTCATTGGAAAAGACTCTGATGCTGGGAGGGAGTGGGGGCAGGAGGAGAAGGGATGACTGAGGATGAGATGGCCGATGGCATTACTGACTCAATGGACGTGACTGTGAGTGAACTCCAGGAGATGGTGATGGACAGGGAAGCCTGGTGGGCTGTGATTCATGCAGTCACAAAAAGTTGGACACAACTGAGTGACTGAACTGAACTGAACTAAACTGAACTGGTGTAGCTTCTTTGGAGGCTCAGCAGTAAAGAATCCACCTGCAATGCAGGAGACAAGGGTTCAATCACTGGGTCAAGAAGATCCCCTAGAGAAGGAAATGGCAGCCACTCAAGCATTCTTGCCTAGAAAGTGCCATAGATGGAGGAACCTGGGAGGCTACAGTCCATGATGTCACCAAATAGTCAGACGCGACTGGGTGCCTAAACAACAGCAGATGTGGCAGTCAGGATCTGGGATTCACTTTAGTTGCACACTGGCTGTTCAAGGGCCTCCCTGGAATTTGGCACATGAGATGAAGAATGACCCAGCCACTGATAGAAGAAGCATGAAACCTGGGCCCCTCATAACTGCACATGGAAGTCCTCACAGTATTCTCCCTAGATCCCTTCATAGAAGAGCTTCTGCCTGTCATAGCTTAGCTCATGGTACCATGATGTGTGCTTGCATGCTAAGTTGCTTCAGTTTCTTTGAGACGCTATGGACTGTGATCTGCCTCGCTCCTGTGTCCATGGAATTCTGTAGGCAAGAATACTGGAGTCAGTTGTTCTGCTCTCCTCCAGGGGATCTTCCCAACCCAGGGGTAGAACCCACACCTCTTACGTGTCATGCATTGACCAGTGGTTCTTTACCACTACCACCATCTGGGAAGCCTGATACCCATAATAACCATTAGTAATAATACCTCATCTTGGTAGACCACTTTGCATCCTACTTTAGTACATTTTACACCTGCTATTCCTTGTGATTTTAATGTTAGTTTGGATTTGCAGATGAGAAGAGACTCAGGGAAGGACTTGTTCCAGGTCCGTCAGCTTGTGAGCGGCAATGCCAGTATTGCTGACGACACGCCACTCCCCCTGCCACAGCCAAGTGCTGCCTCCCCAGCTCTGGTCAAGCTTCCAAAAAAGGTGAGCTCCAAAGCTGCTGGGAAGAGTCATCTTTAAGTTTTGCTTCTCCCAGTGGATTCAGGAGCAGTATGGTCTCTCTACAGTGTTGGATGAAGTGAACAAAGAAATGAACTTCATTTGCGCTGTCTTCAGGTTCTATTTACCACTGACTCTGCAACAACGCACAAATTAACTTCTCTGACGACTGATTTCTCTGTCTTTAAAATGGCAAAGGTAATATCTGTCACCCACTGACATTTCTAGAATTAAGGAACCAATGGTTCTAAAATACAGTGAAAGAGATTATTTCAAAACAATGCTCTAGAAATAGAAATATGAATTTTGATTCAGTACATTTAAATGTGATTTTTAAACAGAAATTATGGTTTTACCAAAGAGTCTTACCACATTGAACTCATCACAATTTGTGTTGTTATTATTATAATTTCTTTCTTATTCACATTAAATGCCTAGGCAGTAAATGGACTTTCCAGTTTTACAGACTTTGCCATTTTATGGTCCACTGCTAAAGACCAACATTTCATTATCTTATACCCTCCACCTGAGACTTCATTTTACTCAGTTTGTTTTTTAGTTGTACATGAGCAATAACGTGCTTTTAAAGCACTGGCTCAGAAAAAAAGTATAAGACGGTGAATCAGGTTTTACTCCAACACTAAAAGTACCATTTTGTACCATAATCTAGAAATGACACAACAGTGTTGCTGGCCCTGGTGACCTGTCGCATCGCAGTGACAGCTTTCATTAGTCAGGCTGGTGTGCCTCCCACTCAGGGAAACTAAAGGATGTGTAATATCTCTGAGAAGAGCTGGGGTATAGCAACCAGACACATGAGGTCTTCCTAATGAATGATGCTAGTAGCCCACAGTCACTGGGGATAAAACTATTAAGCCAGAGAGACATCTATGGCTTTCAAATTTGATATGGTGTGTTTATTCTTGAGAAGCCATTTTAGATGAAAAGTACAAACATTTACACTGGATCAGGTTGTCTGAGGCACCTAAACTAACCATAAAAGTGCTATCAGTTGTCAAAGTTGGCCTTGAAATAATATAGAATCATTTTTCTGAAAGATTCCATCACAAATCAGTATTTTCATGAATGATATCCTACAAATTGACTATTTCATCTGAAGGAGATCAGCCCTGGGATTTCTTTGGAAGGAATGATGCTGAAGCTGAAGCTCCAGTACTTTGGCCACTTCATGCGAAGAGTTGACTCATTGGAAAAGACCCTGATGCTGGGAGGGATTGGGGGCAGGAGGAGAAGGGGACGACCGAGGATGAGATGGCTGGATGGCATCACTGACTCGATGGACATGAGTCTGAGTGAACTCCAGGAGTTGGTGATGGACAGGGAGGCCTGGCATGCTGCGATTCATGGGGTCGCAAAGAGTCGAACACGACTGAGCGACTGAACTGAACTGAACTGTCACTTAGCTTTTTTATCTTTCTCTTGTTTTCAGGAAGACAATGAATTAATATACTGCAAAAAGCCTTCTAAAAAATAAATACTTGTCTTTAAACTCCAGGAGATGGTGATGGACAGGGAGGCCTGGCGTGCTGTGGTTCATGGGGTCACAACCCCATGAGCTGAAGTGAGAGACATATCTTTTAAACATCTAAGTGCTTCACTTAGTCCTATTAAACAGGGTCTACCACTAAGAAAACAAAGGAAACCAAATTAAAAAACCAAAATGATTTATTTCTCAAAAGGTTTTGTTTTCTTAAACACAGGGAATCCTAGCTCAAAGTAAATTGCCTGTAATGCAGGAGACCTGGGTGTGATCCCTGGGTCAGGAAGATCCCCTGGAGGAGGGAATGGCAGCCCACTCCAATATTCCTGCCTGGAGAATTCCAAGGACAGAAGAGTCTGGCGGGCTGCAGTCTATGGGGTCACAAAGAGTTGAATACAACTGAGCAAGTAACACTTTCACTAGCTCAAAGTGCTCAAAAGTGTTCATTTCCCTCATAACATCTGCATTAAATTTTGGACACTTTGGTTAGCCTCGTGCACTTCGTATTGTTTCGCTTTAATCTCTAAAGTGACCCATGCTTTTCCATTAGCCTGTCAGGAGACTAGCCGTTCACTCATCTCACACCCACTTAAAACAAGCACACACTGTCTGGAAAACAATCCACAGTAACTTCAACAGTGTCCGTAGATTGGAATACAAGCAATCATTGAGATTCTGACTACGTTATTGACCTAAAATTCCTTCAAATTGAGGAGAAACGTGTGCCTATAGATGCTTATTATGCTTTAATATCTGAATGGTTCTGCGGCAATGACACTAGGTAAATAGCATTAATACATCTAACACTTTTTCTGTAAACCTTCATAGAGCTTCGTTGGAAAAAAGGCATCAAAATATGCAGAGAAATTAACACCATGTCTGTGTAACTGAAATAAATGATACTTTAAAAAAATGTTACTTTGGCTCTTTTGGTGTTGAACTATTGCAGTAAAAGAACAAGGACTCAAGTCAACTTTCTTTACAGGAATTTGAAATATTGTGATGTGACCGGTAATATCTGTATTTTTCAAAACAAATTTTTAGATTTTTCAATAAAATATTGATATAACCCAAAGATTTTTCTAAATGTTTCTTTTGACTGTTAATTCTTAAAATCTTTGCATAATGAAATAAAAGTTTCATTTTTGTTGTTGTTATGACTCTCAATCTTAATTCCTATTTCTGTTCTTCTATTAAAGTAAAAGGATAGCTTCAAGAAACTGTATTATGTCAGTCTTATACCATGAATGCTAAGAGAAAAGCTGATTAGAATCTGGGGAACCAGGATGAAAAATTAAAATTGCTATGCAGTCCATTCAGTGTAGTATTTATGTCACTAAAGCAAACAGCTGTTACATGCCTGATATAAGTGCAATATTAGTTTTAATTCTTAGCCCACAGAATGTACCAATATAATTGCAATTCTAAATGTATCACTAAATTGACAGTGTTACTAAGTTCAAGGTGAAATTCTTTAGATATGTCTAGGGATTTGGAAGAACATCATTTTACAACTTCCTTTCCTAGATAAATAACTATGACATCTTAATATGTTTATTTGGTATCAACAGTTCAGCTAATATTGACCAAAGAAGCTGAGGTGTCTATATTTAAACTCTTCTTTCCATAAGAGCTTCACCACACTTCACAGAATAAATATTTTAAAATCGATGAGATCTATTACTCTCAAAGTACATTTCAAATTCACTCATTTTTACAGACAAATTATTTTCCCAGTCATATCCACCTGAAATGAAGGAAATCACTTTTATTTGGAACAAGGACTCCATATTTCTATTGCAGTTGTTCTATTTTAAAGCCAGGATGAAATCACATCACTGTTTAATACCACTGTATACTTCCTAGTTGAAATGACAAGCAATTGATTGTGAGTCTGTAAAAGATAAGTCATTAGAGAAACATATATTTTCCAAATATGTTTCATTTCTTCTCATTTAATAGATGGTACCTGTGTCATTGACTGTCACTAATATTTTTTACTTTCACTGTCATAGTGGTCTTAATAAGCAGGTAAAGTTAAAAAGAAAAAGCATGTGATATGTAGCAGGATTTATATAAATTTGTGCAGCCTGGATTCAGTTTTTCTGCTGCTCTACTTAATGAGGCATAAAAATAAGGTCATAGACACCAACAGTATCAAAAAATCCTAACCTATCTTCCATAGGAAAAGAAATGGAAATTAAAGGTGCAGTAACATGAGAGTGGTGCTGCTAAGTTGCTTCAGTCGTGTCCGACTCTGTGCGACACCATAGACAGAAGCCCACCAGGCTCCCCCGTCCCTGGGATTCTCCAGGCAAGAACACTGGAGTGGGTTGCCATTTCCTTCTCCAATGCATGAAAGTGAAACGTGAAAGGGAAGTCGTTCAGTCGTGTCTGACTCTTAGCGACTCCATGGACTGCAGCCTACCAGGCTCCTCCATCCATGGGATTTTCCAGGCAAGAGTACTGGAGTGGAGTGCCATTGCCTTCTCCGAACATGAGAGTAGTGGGTTTCAAATCATATAGTGGACATTGAAGGACCTTCTTCATTTGGATTGGAACTATAAAATTATGTTTCTGGAGCAGCATGAGATTTAATTAGAGCTTCCTGATAAAATGGAACTGAGTTTCTATATCCCTTCTGAACATATATCTCCTTTCCTTATTACGCTATTAAAATAAGTCAATTAAATCTTACCCTCTATAATGATCTCACAATTAAGTTTAATTGATAAATCTTGCTCTAATACATTCAGTGTGATAAGTCCAAATGCTTTTTTTTGGTAGCTTCTTCACAGCAGGTGGCATAAGGAGGAAGATGCTTTACATCTTTTACAACTGTTGCTATTCAGTGTAAAGAATTACCAGCATGTTCTCTTCCAAAACCAAAATGTCTTTTGCAAATCATAGTGAACATGGACTAAAAATTCATTGTAAAGAAATAAAAATGGGCAAAAGTCAACTGTAGGGCTCCTCTTATTATCTAGGAATGGGATGTCTGCATTGCAAAATTGACATAGTTACCCAGCCATCTGGTTGATATGTAGGCCATAAGTTTCTCCCTCCAGAGGGAAAATTTTCTTACTAAGACTGTGTCTAAGACATCTGTGATATACAGGTGGTGCTAAATTCTCCATTCACCTAAATACTGTCCTACCACCATTAAGATCTGGGCTTCCATCCCAATCTATCTGACAGGTTCAAGATCTTTAAGAAGTAAATTTCAGTTACCAAGTATAATTACTGAATACATTGGCAAACTACATTCCAAAGAACATTGCTTTTGTTCTTAAAAGTTAATCCAAAAAAACAAAAAACAAAAACAGAGAGAGAGAGTGTGTGTGTACCAGGGGAAAAAAGTTTGGAGAATCCTTCATACTCTATTCCTCTCTGGAGATTCACAATGCAGGATACAGCACATTCAAGTTCTTGAGAAGTTTTGATCTAAAGAAATGTTTACATTTCTTTAATCCCTATTTCCCAAAATAATTTCCCAGGGAATACATTTTTTCAGGGAATCTTCATGATATTGAAAGAATATGGTATTCCTTAGAACACAGTAGAGGAATATTTTTTTTTGGAAGATAGTTGAGAAAGGACTATAAGAAGAAAAAGCCAACAAGGGAGGACTTAACAGCATGGGAAATGGTTTATGTGGCTGGACTTCAGTCTTGTTGGTTATCAGAAATTAAATTGTTCTCACTTTGAGGGCATCCTTGATTCTTAGGAGCGTGGTGAATGAAGCAATTAATCATTGAGAAGCTCTAATAATATTTAATTAGGCACAAGATATCCTCTTTACATTGCCAACTAAGGTCCGTCTAGTCAAGGCTATGGTTTTTCCAGTGGTCATGTATGGATGCGAGAGTTGGACTGTGAAGAAGGCTGAGCGCTGAAGAATTGAAGCTTCTGAACTGTGGTGTTGAAGAAGACTCTTGAGAGTCCCTTGGACTGCAAGGAGATCCAGCCAGTCCATTCTGAAGGAGATCGGCCCTGGGATTTCTTTGGAAGGAATGATGCTGAAGCTGAAGCTCCAGTACTTTGGCCACCTCATGCGAAGAGTTGACTCATTGGAAAAGACTCTGATGCTGGGAGAGATTGGGGGCAGGAGGAGAAGGGGACGACTGAGGATGAGATGGCTGGATGGTATCACTGACTCGATGGGCGTGAGTCTGAGGGAACTCAGGGAGTTGGTGATGGACAGGGAGGCCTGGCGTNAACTAAGGTCCGTCTAGTCAAGGCTATGGTTTTTCCAGTGGTCATGTATGGATGCGAGAGTTGGACTGTGAAGAAGGCTGAGCGCTGAAGAATTGAAGCTTCTGAACTGTGGTGTTGAAGAAGACTCTTGAGAGTCCCTTGGACTGCAAGGAGATCCAGCCAGTCCATTCTGAAGGAGATCGGCCCTGGGATTTCTTTGGAAGGAATGATGCTGAAGCTGAAGCTCCAGTACTTTGGCCACCTCATGCGAAGAGTTGACTCATTGGAAAAGACTCTGATGCTGGGAGAGATTGGGGGCAGGAGGAGAAGGGGACGACTGAGGATGAGATGGCTGGATGGTATCACTGACTCGATGGGCGTGAGTCTGAGGGAACTCAGGGAGTTGGTGATGGACAGGGAGGCCTGGCGTGCTGCGATTCATGGGATCTCAAAGAGTCGGACATGACTGAGCGACTGAACTGAACTGAATTGATCTTCTTTACTGAAGTGTATGTCACATATGTGCATACCCTTATTTGTGGGTGTGTTCAGTACCAGGGGTGGCTCAGGTGGTAAAGCGTCTGCCTGCAATGCGGAAGACAGGGGTTCGATTCCTGGGTCGGGAAGATCCCCTGGAGAAGGAAATGGCAATCCGCTCCAACAGTCTTGCCTGGAAAATCCCATGGATGGAGGAGCTTGATAGGCTACAGTCCATAGGGTCCCAAAGAGTTGGACACGACTGAGAGACTTCACTTTCAGTACTATCTGGCTCTTTGTGACCCCATGGATGGTAGCCATAGGGTACAGGCTCCTCTGTTCATGAGATTTTCCAGGCAAGAATACTGGAGTGGGTTGCGATGCTCTCCTCCAGGGAAATCTTCCCAACCCAGCGATCAAACCCATGTCTCCTGCATCTCCTGCATTGGTAGGTCGATTCTTTACCACTGAGCCACCCGGGGAAGCCCTGCTCTTATTTACTCCTCAGTAAATGATGTCCATATAAAACAAAGGGAATATGCATAAAGACAATATTGAAGGGGGAGAAAATTTCCTTTGCTTTCTTGTTTTTTTGAATGAAAAGAAATGGATTTTGTTGTAGATCAAAAACGGTCAAATATCAACAATAAAATATTCCTCAAGCTAATAGAGTCCAATATAATTTTTATTATTACTCTGTTTTATAGAAGAGAAAAATAAGAATCAAGCAGTGTCATGTTGCTTACACTCATCAAGTCATTGATCAGTTTTGTCAAGCTTGGTTTGAAAGTAAAAGTGAAAGTGAAGGTGCTCAGTCCTGTCTGACTCTTTGCGACCCCCTGGACTGTAGCCTACCAGGCTTCTCTGTCCATGGGATTCTCACGGCAAGAATACTGGAATGGGTTACCGTTTCCTTCTCCAGGGGATCTTCCCAACCCAGGGATTGAACCCGGGTCTTCCGCATTCTAGGCAAACGCTTTTAACCTCTGAGCCACCAGGGAAGCCTTATATCTGATTAAAATTCCAAACTTTTCCTATTACGTCATATATGTTTATAATTTGTTCAATTTTGGTTTTGTTTTACTACAAATGTTTCTTATTAGAGAAACTGGCTTTTTGCCACAAGTTTTGTATCATAAACAAAAAATATAACTTACAGTTAACCTCAAAGAAAATATGTAATTTCTTACACACTAGGACTTGGAAAACGTATTAGCTTTCATACTTATATTCAACTCAATTTGGTTTCACTGCCATTTATGAATGCATTTATAGTCCATTTGCAAAAATATTTTTTAATTCAATTCAAATTTTTTTACAGCATGCTCAACATGATCCCAGCTTTAAAGGTCATTCTGCTGCCATTGATTCCAAAATGGTACCAAAGAAAGGCAGTGCTGATTTTATCTCATGTAGGCCTGCTGCCTGGTTTCTTGCAGTACTAACTAATTTGCTAGAGGCCTAAAAAAGAAAATTGGTTCTAACTTGCATGGTTGGGTTAAAATATCTAATCAGTCAGTATTTCAGAGCCAAGATATTGCAGTAAATTTATTATTTTCACCTTAACTTGGTAGTGAAGTTATTGTACCTCAATCATTAAAATCAATTTTGCTTTATATATAATTGTATTAGAAAGCTAATTCCAGGGGCAAGATCTATTATATTCAATTGAATTCCAAACATTGATGAACCATGATATTAAATTCCAACATTGCATATGGGAGTTTAACTTTTTAGTTTGAATTCACTAATATAATCAAATTGTGGCAATTCAAACAAAGAGATACTTTCCATTACTAAAGTTAATAAGGCATAAAGAAGTGCTAGAAGAAATCACAAATCTAAGCATATATAGGTTGGAATCTCTTGCAAGTCAAGGAAAAACAAAATGGAATTTATGGGTTTCTGTTTCTAAAAGAGTTTATTCCAAGACTTAAAAAATATATACTGACTATCATGCACAGAATTGCTGTGAGATACCAACATTGATTTATCTACATACCTTATGAAAATCTATCTTACTCAGTTTTAGTCACATTTGTTTTCATGAGACTAGCATCTCTGTAGTGGAAAAAAAGTTTGATACTTCAAATAACAGAGATCTAAAGCAAGAATGACTCCAGTTTTAAGGTTCCTCACTCCATCTTGTTCCTCCTCTAATCTTCCCCNTCTGATGCTGGGAGGGATTGGGAGCAGGAGGAGAAGGGGACGACAGAGGATGAGATGGCTGGATGGCATCACCGACTCAATGGACATGAGTTTGAGTGAACTCTGGGAGATGGTGATGGACAGGGAGGCCTGGTGTGCTGCGATTCATGGGATCGCAAAGAGTTGGACACAACTGAACGACTGAACTGAACTGATGTTAAATATCTGTTAAGTTTGACAGACTAGCATTTTGTAAGTGAATGAAACTCTGTGGCAAATCCTGCCAGTAATCTTTGATGAAGGTTTATATTGTACATTTATCAAAATAGTTGACCAAACTTTTATTCATTCTTCTGTCTGTTTACCTCTTACCTAACCATCTGTTTCCTGGACTTGATAATAACAGTGTGTAAGAGCAGCTCTCCTTTCCCTTCATTAACTGTTGCACAAACTGAACTTACTAATTTCTATAGTAGATTTAGATCTCCCTCTACTGGTACAAAAAGATAATGCCAATCAATGCTCTAGGTTGCTTAAAATGCTACTGTTCTTAGTCATACTCACCATTCCATTGCCTTATGTAGTATCAGCATAAAAAGTAAGCTCACTTTTCAATCTATCTTAAAGGACACAACTATTTTCTAAAGTCAAATTATCTATATTTTTATAAATAAAAAATTATGTGCATATAATACAAAAACAAGGTAAAGATGTTTTATTAAGACTTTTCCTCACTCTTATAAATAAAAACCTTTTGTTTCATTGACATCTAAAAAAATTTTTTTTCAAGAACATCTTTCTCTCTTTGTGAATCCTTATGGGTTGCTTATCCTCTACATGTGTACTTTCAAATTTCTTGTTCATTTAGGAGCTTTCTCTTTTTTTCTTCTTGCAGTTTTACTGAAAAATAATCAACATATAGCACTGTTTAAGTTTGGAGTTTCCAGAGTGACTCAGATGATAAAGAATCTGCATGTAATCAAACCCAGGTTTGACCCCTGGTTTGGGAAGATCCCCTGGAGAAGGACATGGCAACTCACTCCAGTATTCTTGCCTGAAGAATCCCACGGAGAGAGGAGCCTGGTGGGCTAGTCCATAGCGTCACACAGAGTGGGACACAACTGAAGTGACCTAGCACACAGCACACACTTAAAAATTAATATATACCCCATAGTAATTTGACATACATATAACATGAAATGATTATTGCAGTAAGTTTAATGAACTTTTATCACCTCAAATAGATACAAAATTAAAGAAATAGAAAAAAAAGATTTTTCCTTATATTAAGAACTCAGGATTTACTTGTTTGTTTGTTTGTTTTCCTCAAACTGTGAACTTTTATTTTGTATTGCTGCTGCTGCTGCTGCTAAGTCGCTTCAGTCGTGTTCGACTCTGTGCGACCCCACAGATGGCAGCCCACCAGACTCTGCCGTCCCTGGGATTCTCCAGGCAAGAACACTGGAGTGGGTTGCCATTTCCTTCTCCAATGCATGAAAGTGAAAAGTCAAAGTGAAGTCCTCAGCTGTGTCCAACTCTTCGTGACCCCATTGTCCTCAGCCTACCAGGCTCCTTCGTCCATGGGATTTTTCAGGCAATGGGGTGCCATTGCCTTCTCCAATTTTGTATTGGGGTATAGCCAACTAAGAATCCTGTGGTAGTTTCAGATGAACAGCTAAATGACTCAGCCATGCATGTACATGTATCCATTCTCCCGAAACCCCTCTCCCATTCAGGCTGAGCAGAGTTCTAAGTGCTATATGATAGGTAGGTCCTTGTTGGTTGTCCATTTTAAATATAGCAATGTGTACATGACCTTCCCAAAGTCCCTAACTTACCTTTCTTAACAACTTTGTATATAACATATAACAGTAGTACATCTCATTCCTAGTACTTATTTATCTTATACCTGGAAGTTTATACTTTTGATTGTCTTCATCCACTTCCCCTTCCCCCATCCCCTACCTCTGATAACCACAAATTTGAACTCTTTTTTTCCTATGAGTTTTTTGTTTATTTTTGAAGTATAATTGACCTTCAGTACTATGGCAGTATTGAGGTAACTCCTGAACGGCATAGTGTCAGAGGGACCCATCTTACTAGACAAATTGTTAAGGACGTTTGTAAAATTTGGCCAATTATGCAACATTTCCATTGTGCCTATCATCCCCCAGTCTTCCAGGTTAGTGGAAAGGACAAGTGGAACAATTGAAACTCAGTTGGTTAAAGTTACAGATGCCATTGGTTCTCTTCAACCTCATATCCACTCCTTTGGCTAACATCATTTGTCTCTCTTTAAGATTATTACAGGGAGACCAGTGAGATTGGATGAAAGACTATGATCTTATATTACTTAAGAGACATATATTATTGTAATGGTTTAATCAAATTGTTGACGAATTATTCTAAATTTTTTCTGAAGCTTATCACAGTTATCTGTCTCAAAGTCTCATGACTTACAACCAGGAGATTATGTATACTGGAAAAGACATCATTTAAAGGACTCCCTCCAACCTAAATGGAAGGGCCCTTATCAGATTCTTTTGACTAGTTCACGCACAACAAAACTGAAGGGAATTGACTCTTAGATTCCTGAAAGTAAAACTGTTAGTTGCTCAATTATGTCTGATTCTCTGTGACCCCATGGATTGTAGCCCACCAGGCTCCTCTGTCGTGGAATTAATTCTCCAGGCAGGAACACTGCAGTGGGTTGGCATTCCCTTCTCTAGGAGATCTTCCTAACTGAGGGAACAAACCCAGGTCTCCTGCATTGCAGGCAGATTCTTTACCATCTGAGCCAAGAGCTTCTGTACCAGTCTGGTCTATAGATAGAACTGCTGACCTCAAACTCGCCTTAAAGCAATGTTCTGATAATAAGGGAACAGCAACATCAGGATGAGAGGATGACTTTGGAAGTAAACAACTGTCCCAAAATGCTGGACCTGACCCGTGTGACTGTTCATAACATTTTCTTAGTTTCTTGAACTCTTACACAGGAATCAAATGTTTTTCTATCATGAGCACAATCTTAAGCAAATTTCAGAAATCAGTCAAATTGTTGGGTTTGTAGTCACTTACCTGCATCTAATACTTCTCATTTACCCTGGAAGTTTTCTATTCTCCAAGGCTCCGATTGAATGGCTCTTAGAGTTTATTTTAGACAAAAGGAATTATAGTTCTGTCTGGGCTACTACTGATATCACTAGATGGAACCCACTCACTTGGGCAATCAAACATACTTGTGACCCTGGCCATAAATATGATTTTTTCCCTTAAGATTACTCAAATTCAATCAGAGCAACAAGCAAAATTAACAGTTTAAAAACATTATAACCTCTAGACTATTAGGAGGGACGCTTCCTCAGTTATGGGATGCATTTATCTGTCTAATACCAGTCTGTGGTTGTCTAAGCCTAAAAGGCTCCCCCACCATGCTGGGATCAATTAAATCATACCAAAGATAACTAGCCTAATAACACTGGAAAATTAGATCGGGTGCCAATGGCACCCCACTCCAGTACTCTTGCCTGGAAAATCCCATGGACAGAGGAGCCTGGTAGGCTGCAGTTCATGGGGTCGTGAAGAGTCGGACATGACTGAGCAACTTCACTTTCACTTTTCACTTTCATGCATTGGAGAAGGAAATGGCAGCCCACTCCAGTGTTTTTGCCTGGAGAATCCCAGGGATGGTGGAGCCTGGTGGGCTGCCATCTATGGGTCACACAGAGTCAGACATGACTGAAGCGACTTAGCAGCAGCCTTGTGAAAACTGCCAATATACCATTTCTCTTAAAGACAGTGATTGCTATGAAACAGATTTGGTCAGATGTCCAGAAATATACTGGCTGCCACCTAACAGGAATCAATGGCTTTGTAGGTACAGTCTATGGCCCTGGCTTCCACCAGGATGGCTAGGAAGGTGTACTTTAGGGTTCCCTTGGGCTCAAGGTCAGTTACATACAAACTTAGATGTGCTTCCAGCAAATTTACCATCCATACGAGCCCGATGGACCAGGAGATCTGTATTTCACTGGTATTGTCACTTACCAGCTGTTTTTGTACCTTTGGTAGGATTGGAAAATGTTATTTCTCACACTGAAGATTTAATAAAATTCACTCAAAGGGCATTAAGTGGCAGCAGCCAGGCTATTGGCCTACTAAATTCTGAGGTCTCTATGAGAAAAGCTATCTTACAAAGTTGTTTGGCCCTTGATAGTCTTACAGCATCTAAATGGGCATCTGTGCTATAATTCAAACTGAATGTTGTGTTTACACACCAGATGAATCCTCTAATATAAAATATTTAATGACTCACATGAAAAATCAGATTCCTTCCTTAGATGACCCACTTCCTAGCCTTTGTGATATTTTACAAAGATGGTTTGGTTCTGAAAGCTCACGGCCTAAATCTCTGTTTGTAATTTTAATCAAGATATTAGCAGTATTACTTGTAATCTGTTTATTTTATAAGATTGTTGTCTTTTGTAGTGCATGATGTATAACCAGGCCTCCAGCCAAAATACTGATAGCTAAACATCTTGAAGAAATAGGGCACATTTATTACATGGAATAATCATAATTGATTCTAAGTATGGGAGGAGGCAAGAAGAGAAGTATTTCCTAGATCCTATTAGGTTAGAAGATAGAGGATCCAGATAATTTTTTATTTATCAATGGGCCTAATCCAGAAATTAACACCTGGAGTGATTTGTCAATGACCTTCCCCTGATCTGGGATGTGCCTTCCAGTGCCGTGGGACCAAAAAAAAGGGTCATGAAGTGTCTCCAAAATATGGTCAGATTTATAACCATGGAGAGAGACTGTGAAATGAAAATATCTCCTGCCATATCAATAAACAAGAAATGTCACAGCCATCAGTGATTTCTGGCCTCCAAATGTGAATGCTGCTGCTGCTGCTGCTAAGTCGCTTCAGTCATGTCTGACTCTGTGTAACCTCATAGACGGCAGCCCACCAGGCTCTCCTGTCCCTGGGATTCTCCTGGCAAGAACACTAGAGTGGGTTGCCATTTCCTTCTCCAATGCTTGAAAGTGAAAAGTGAAAGTGAAGTCAGTCGTGTCTGACTCTTTGCGACCCCATGGACTGCAGCCTACCAGGCTCCTCCGTCCATGGGATTTCTCAGGCAAGAGTACTGGAGTGGGGTGCCATTGCCTTGAGAGCTCCCCAAACTGCAATCCACCAAATGCCTCCACCCCCACAGAGATTGCAGAGGTGCTTGGGTGGCAGGAATGAAAGAAGCAGCCATCTGCCACTCCTTCAGGTGAACAAGGAAACAGGATTTGGCCCCAGATTGCTGAGATGCATATGAAAGGAATGNTGAGAGCTCCCCAAACTGCAATCCACCAAATGCCTCCACCCCCACAGAGATTGCAGAGGTGCTTGGGTGGCAGGAATGAAAGAAGCAGCCATCTGCCACTCCTTCAGGTGAACAAGGAAACAGGATTTGGCCCCAGATTGCTGAGATGCATATGAAAGGAATGAATTCAGTGAGCCCAAAGGCTTACATTTCCCATACATAGAATGCCAACTTCCTTATATCTGATCTTTGATGTTCAGACTGCCTGCTCCCTTTGTTTCAAACTTGTGTATAGCCTGCCTCCCCTTCCTGCCTCCTTAGAGCAGTTTTCTCAGAGGTACTGAAATACTGTCTCGTGGGCTTGGAGTCCTAAACATTCCCACCAAATAAAATAACTCTACTTTCAGATCATGACTATATTTTTTAGCCAACAGAGCTATTATTACATGAACTCTTTCCTAAAACTCATTTGTCTGTCTGCAAATGCCCCATCTGCTTATTCTCCTTTCCCAATTTCTCTCTCACAATTGCCCTTCTTCCATTTTACAGTAGGAGAGCATGCCTCTCATCTGTGCATCCATCCTTCCATCTATCCATTCATCTAACCAGAACTGTTCTCTTGTGCATTTCCTCCAGCTGTAAATGTTATTGAACCAGGTTCATTTGCTCGACACATGGCAAGCCAGATGCTGACACACTGAGATTTGTTGCAAGTAATGGATTTATTCATGAGGCACTAAATGAAAAGACAGGAGAAGGAATCTCAGGTTTGCCTTCCTAAAGGTAAGGGGCTTGGGATATTTATAGGATAGAGAGGCAGAGTGGTCTTAGGTGTGGGGAAAGGAGATTGGATGTAGGGGAAATGTGAGGTAATCAGTGTTCTGTGCAGACATATCTGAGTTACATGTACTGCATGGGATGCATGAACAGAAAATGGTGGCGTTAGCATGATCTGAGGGTGGAGTTTTGGCCTTCTGACGTTGAAAGGTCATCTGTGGGACACTCTTGCCAGCCCACTTGGAAGGTCAGTAGTCCCAACCAGCTTAACCAGCTCAAACTAGACAAAAGATTACTCCAAGCTCCTAACAAACAAGCAAGCATTACCATAGTGACCCATGTATCAGAAGTGTTACTTATGGAGGGCAGATAAAGGAATCTTGGCATATATTGTCTAGGCTACCTGAAGTTTGCAGAGTATACACTTTGCAAGAACAATCTAAGGGAGCTTAGTCAGTGAAGACAGTTTACAGGGTATTGTTTATTAAGCAAGTTATAGATTAAGGGATCTAACTGATGACTGACATCAGTTTTGTAAACACCTCTGAAGCCCCGAGAATAAAGAGAACATTTGAGACTGCAGAAGCTTCCTTCAAGTGGGAAACATGTGACAAGGTTCACACCTCATCACTTCTTTTCGTTTCTTTTTCCTTTTTTACTTCTTTCTTGCCCCTGCCGAAGATCTAGAATTTAGAAGCAGGATCGTTGACACAGAGATAGGTTTTAACATATTTATTTGAATTAGAACACGAAGTCAGTTTTCTGATGGATCAGTTTGGCAGTGAAGGCTGTGTTTGCCAATTAAATTATATAGTGGAAGTTTTCCATAAACTGAAGATGCAACTTGTAGTTTTCTCAAAAGTGTATTAAAGGCACACATACAATATTCAGTGTGTTACATATTCCTTCTGACCCTTAATCTTATGAAAACCTTTACATATCAACTTTAAAATGTGTGAGGTACAGCAAACATTATCCTCAATGGGGAAAAATTGAAAGCATTTCCCCTAAAGTCAGGAACAAGACAAGGGNCTGTATGCAAGACAGCAAAAGAGACACAGATGTATAGAACAGTCTTTTGGACTCTGTGGGAGAGGGAGAGTGTGGGATGATTTGGGAGAGTGGCATTGTAACATGTATGATATCATAAGTGAAACGAATCGCCAGTCTAGGTTCGATGCAGGATGCTTGGGACTGATGCGCAGGGATGATCCAGAGGGATGGTGTCAATGTATAGCAAAATGAATACAGTATTGTAAAGCAAAAGAAACTAAAAAAATAAAAATTAAAAAATAAATAAAATGTGTGAGGTGGTACATAATTTTCACTGTTATTATACTAGGGAGTACAGGGACCAAAACTCCTGAAGTCCTGTGAGTTAGAAGACTTGAGGAGACAGAAAAGGACCAGAAAAAGTCAAGGGCAAGGAAGAGAACCAGAAGAGAAGGCAGCAGAGGCTGCAGTCCAGGAGGTAAGTGTGATGGCAAAAACGGGGGGTGAAGAGAAAGGCAAACACTGCAGAAGAGTCACGGAGAGTGATAACTAGATACAGATCTNAGAAGACTTGAGGAGACAGAAAAGGACCAGAAAAAGTCAAGGGCAAGGAAGAGAACCAGAAGAGAAGGCAGCAGAGGCTGCAGTCCAGGAGGTAAGTGTGATGGCAAAAACGGGGGGTGAAGAGAAACGCAAACACTGCAGAAGAGTCAAGGAGAGTGATAACTAGATACAGATCTTTGTGAATGCAGTTCCTGCAGGTAGGGTAGAGGTAATAGTCTAGGCTATTTTAGGGTAGATCATTCAAACATTTGAATGTTTAGATCATTCAAAAAGTTGGGCAGTGATAGCGAGGAAAGTGGAATACTACTTTTAATACTATTTGCTAGGTGATTGGGGCTGAAATGGCTTTTGTTAACAGAAAGAGTAACTCAAGATGTTGGACAGTGAAGACTGATGGAATACAGTGGAGGGCAGAGCGGGAGGATAGGGAGAGGAACTTGCCCGCAGGAGAAGGAAGGTGGCTCTTCCTCTAAAACTTGCAGGAGTGAGCAGAGAGCTGTGGAGACACCTGGAGAGGAGGGAAGTAGCCAGAACCTACAAATCCAGGCAATGGTCTCAGTGGAGTCGATAGACGGTGAGATCCTGGGCTGAGTAGCCATCCGAGTCAAGAGCAGAGAAATTGAAGACTGCTTAGAAGTTATGCTAAAAAATCTGTGAGAGAGAAGTAGGAGAGAGAACACTTTAGGACAGTGGCTCATTGTAATTTTCTTATTAGTTTTTAAAGTGTAGTTTTATCAATACTGTCCCTTTAAGGTTTCTATAGTTTTCAAGTTTCCTACAATGAACAAAGAATAAAGGAAAAAATTATCAATGTAAAGGGTTAAAAAATAAAAGATCAAACAAGCTGCAGGTAAACAATGTCATCAGCCTCCATCAAACTAAAAAGCTACTGCACAGCAAAGGAAATCATCAACAAAATGAAAAGGCAACATACAGAATGGGAGGTAATATTCGCCAAGCATTTTCCTGATAATGCATTAGTATTCAGGATATACAGGGAACTTACACAACTCGATAACTAGTAATAATAACCAAATTAAAAATGCACAAGCAACTTGAATAAACATTTTTCCAAAGACATACAAATAACCAAGAGGTACATGAAAATGTCCCAAACATCACTAAAACTCAGGGAAATGCAAGTCAAAGCCACAGTGAGATACCACCTTACACCTGTTGAGTGTCTATTATGAAAAAGAAAAGAGATACCAATAGCTGGCAAGATATGGGGAAAAAAAGGAAATCTTTGTATACTCTTGGTGGAAATATAAAACTGGTACAGTCACTGTGGAAAATAGTATGGAGGTTTTAAAAATAGAACTACCACGTGATCGAGCAATTCCACCTCTGGGTATATATCCAAAGGCACTGAAATCATAATCTCGAAGAGATGTCTGTGTTCCCATGTTCACTACAGCACTATTCATGATCGCCCATGTACAGGAAAAAGCCAAGTATCTGCCAAAGATGAAGGCGGAAAATGTGATATATGTAGGCAATAGAATACTATGCAAATGCCTTAAAATAAAAAAAGAAAATCCTGCTATTCTTGACAACATGGATGAACCTGGAGGGCATTATGCTAATTAAAATGTCAGACAGACAAAGAAAAATATTATGTGACATCACTTATATACGAAATCTAACAAACACATCAGACTCACAGAAACAGAGTTCAGTGGTGATTGCCAGGGAATGAGGGTGGTGGCGGAAAACAAGAAGAGATTGATAGAAGGGTTTGACTTTCATACATAAGATGAATAAGGGCTGAAGATCTAATGCCTAGTGTGGCGACTATAGTTGACGACACAGTACTGTATAACTGAAATTTTCTAAGAATGTAAATCTTGTGTTCTCACCAAGAAAAAAAGGTGAATATGCGAGTGATAAATTTGTTAACTCAATTGAAGAATCCTTTCACACTGTCTACATATGGCAAAGCCTCACACTGTGTGCTTTAAATGTATTATGTCAGCTGCACCTCAACAAAGGTAAAAACAAAATTTAAACAATGTCCTCAGCAAACTCCCTCGGTCCGGTAACGTAAAGGAGGAGTCATTGCATTTGTGTGGAGCAGTGCAGTGTTTCTGAGTTTGTTTTGTCCCTCTGAGGAGGCTTACAAAGATGTCTTCTGAGATAGCAGATGAGCACTTTGGAATAGTCTACCCACAGCTGAACCGACCAGCCAAAACTGTCAGCCACACTACCTGCTCAAATTTTGCTGGCTCTGAGTATGATGGTTTCTAATGATCAGTTTGCCTAGAAGTCATGTTTATAACAAAGATAGTGATAGCTTTGCATGTATACAGGAATTGGGTGTGAGGGGGAAAAAATGTTTCTTGCCAAGCCCAGATTTTTGGCCAGTAGAGGGCAGTCATCTCTAGGTTTTTGGTTCTACAGCATTTGTTTCTGGAGCACATGGGTCTTAACCACTAATATTTTTTCCTAGTGGTGATACAGGTATCAAAGGCAGATAAAACTAGACACTGTGTTGTGCGTAGTTGCTCAGTCATGCCGATTCTTTGCGACTCCATGGACTGTAGCCTGCCAGGCTTCTCTGTCCATGGGATTCTCTAGGCAAGAACACTGGAGTGGGTTGCCATGCCCTCCTCCAGGGGGTCTTCCCCACCCAGGGATTGAACCTAGGCCTCCCATATTGCAGGCGAGACATTAGGTAAGGACAGATTATAATCAGTAGTCTACTACTTCAGTAGGGAAAGGAGTTAAGCATGAGCTGAACTCAGTTTTGAATTTTTCAGAGATAACTGGGTGTTTTGGAGAAGGAAATGGCAACCCACTCCAGTATTCTTGCCTGGAGAATCCCAGGGACAGGGGAGCCTGGTAGGCTACAGACCCTGGGGTGGCAAGAGTCGGACACAACTTAGTGACTAAACCACCACCACCAACAACAACTGGGTGTTTTAAAGAGAGAAGGAGAAGGGAGGTGTTGTAAGCAGAAGCTTAGCCAAGTCAGAAAGGTGAAAGCTTACACACAGCAGGAAGGGGTGGAGGGCAGGTCCACATGAAACACTTATAAAATTAGGCTCCTACCCTCCCACAGAGACTGGGAGATGGGCTCTACCTTCACGTGTTAGCTGGAACAATATTGGAAGTCACTTTACTGTACCTCTCTGGTGGTTGAGTGGTTAAGAATCCTGCCAACTACTGAAGCCCACGCACCTAGAGCCCGTGTTCCGCAACAAGAGAAGCCACTGCAATGAGAAGCCCAAACATAGCAACTAGAGAGTAGCCTCCACTTGCCACAGCTCGAGAAAAGCCTGCAGAGCAACAAAGAATTAGCAAAGTGCAAAATAAATAAAAATAAATAAAATTTAAAAAAAAAAAGAATACTTTTGGGAGCAATGAGTGTTCTCAAGCAGGTACTTTAAGGGGCTTTGAGGACCATCCTAGGGGTTCAGTCTTGAGTTACTAGACTATATTGGTGTCTATTCATGTCTCCATGGGCCTTCTTCAGAAAGAACTTGAGAGGAGCCTGGCTCNCCTCCACTTGCCACAGCTCGAGAAAAGCCTGCAGAGCAACAAAGAATTAGCAAAGTGCAAAATAAATAAAATTAAAAAAAAAAAAGAATACTTTTGGGAGCAATGAGTGTTCTCAAGCAGTACTTTAAGGGGCTTTGAGGACCATCCTAGGGGTTCAGTCTTGAGTTACTAGACTCTATATTGGTGTCTGTTCATGTCTCCATGGGCCTTCTTCAGAAAGAACTTGAGAGGAGCCTGGCTAGGGTTTGGTCAAAGAGACACTCTGTCACAGTGTTAATACTAGTTTTATTTACAAAAATATAATTCCACTGCCTCTTTCTACCAGTCGGACTATGTTGGTACTTGTCAACTTATTGAATATAATTCTGCTTTGGAGTGCCCTAAGATTTCAAAAGAATTTGGGAGACAACTTGAGAAATAGTTCTCTCTGTGCTGAGAGAACTCTGAAGAATTGTCTCTTTTCAAGAAAAGGAAGGGTCATTTGTATTTCTCCCACCCAGTAGCCATTTTCCTTCTAGTCAAAACTCCCAGCTATGCAGCCAGAGAAGTGATTAGCCTCATTGATCAGCTCAGGTGGGGTGGGGGAGTGGGAGGGCAGGCAAGCCTGACCTAACCCAGCAGAGCATCATATACCTTGAGTCAAACAGTTCTTCCAAGAACTGGCTTGAAACCTGGCTTAGACAAGTGGTCAATTCTGGGATTTCTGGACCTATTGAGAAGTCAGGCACTCTTGCCCCTAAGCTACCAGCTGTAAATATGGCAAGTTTGGGGTTTCAGGAGAGTCCATCTGGCGGGAACCTTAAGAGGAAAGGGGTAGGGGGAGGGGGCAGCCAAGAGAAGGAAGAGCCAGTGCTGATGACATTTCTTGAGCTGCTGAATCCAGCCACTTCATATTGTTTTATCTTTGTTTTTTTAATTTATTTTGAAGTATTTCAAATATCCAAGAAGGTATGAATGTTGTTATAATGAGCATCCATGTACTCATCAGGCAGTTTGAGAAATAAAAGATTACCAATGAAATGGAACTCAAGGACTTTTCAGTTATATATATATAAATATATATAGTATAAGCCAATTTGAGTTGAGGCTGTGTTCCTTACAATAGAAGAGTTCCAACACATAACCCATAAAGTATGTCCCAAGAGGGTCTAAGAGCATAGTATATAAACAAATACAAAAACACAAATAAATGCACAGTGCATCAGTCACAGTTTTAGTTGCAAGTAATGAATCCTATTGAAGCTGATCTTTAACCTTTTTGAAAAATGAAGAGTTTACTTTTTATAAAAGTTTAAGGGTCACATCAAAATTGAGGGACAAGTGTAGAGATTTCCCATACACTCCCTGCTCAACACATGCAGGGCCTCCCCGGTGATCAACACCCCCTACCAGAGCTGTACATTTGTTACAGTTGACCTACACTGATACACTGTAATCACCCAAAGTCCATAGTTTATATTATGGTTCAGTCTTGAACAGCTCATATACTGTTGTGCAGTGTATGAGCTGGATAAATGTCTAGTGTTATTTATCCATCATTAGGGTATCATAAAGAGTGTTCTCACTGCCCTAAACATCCTCTGGTTCTGCCTGTTCACGTCCACCCCCTTCCCCCATCACAAGCCACCACCCGATCTTTTTATTGTCTCCATAGTTTTACCTTTTTTAGAATGTCATTTTCCTGGAATCATACAGTATGTAGTCTTTTCAGATTGGCCTCTTTCACTAAGTGAGACTTTTGAGCATTGCTTTACTAGCGTGTGAGATGAGCGCAATTGTGTGGTAGTCTGAGCATTCTTTGGCATTGCATTTCTTTAGGATTGGAATGAAAACTGACCTTTTCCAGTCCTGTGGCCACTGCTGAGTTTTCTAAATTTGCTGACATATTGAGTGCAGCACTTTCACAGCATCATCTTTTAGGATTTGAAATAGCTCAACTGGAATGCCATCACCTCCACTAGCTTTGTTTGTAGTGATGCTTCCTAAGGCCCACTTGACTTCATATTCCAGGATGTCTGGCTCTAGGTGAGTGATCACACCATTGTGATTATCTGGGTCGTGAAGATCTTTTTTTGTACAGTTCTTCTATGTATTCTTGTCACCTCTTCTTAATATCTTCTGCTTCTATTAGGTCCTTACCATTTCTGTCCTTTATTGAGCCCATCTTTGAATGAAAAGTTCCCTTGGTATCTCTATTTTTTTAAGAGATCTCTAGTCTTTCCCATTCCATTGTTTTCCTCTATTTCTTTGCATTGATTACTGAGAAAAGCTTTCTTATCTCTCCTTCCTATTCTTTGGAACTCTGCATTCAAATGCAAGGAGATCCAACCAGTCCATCCTAAAGGAGGTCAGTCCTGGGTGTTCATTGAAAGGACTGATGATGAAGCTGAAACTCCAATACTTTGGCCACCTGATGCGAAGAGCTGACTCATTTGAAAAGACCCTGATGCTGGAAAAGATTGAAGGTGGGAGGAGAAGGAGACAATAGAAGATGAGATGGTTGGATGGCATCACCGACTCAATGGACATGAGTTTGGGTAAACTCCGGGAGTTGGTGATGGACAGGGAGGCCTGACGTGCTGCGGTTCATGGGGTCGCAAAGAGTTGGACACGACTGAGTGGCTGAACTGAACTGAACTGAGTGAGATGCACTAATTTTCCATCATGTCTTTTCATGGATTGACAGCACATTTCTTTTTAGCACTAAATAGTATTCCACTGTCTAGATATTTGTTTATCTATTCAGCTACTAAAAGACATCTTTTTTACTTCCAAGTTTTTCTTTTATGGATGTTTGCATATTCTTTAAAATTTTTTTCCTGAATGAAAAATTCTGTAAATTCTATAGAGCTTCACAATTTTCAAAAGTTCCATACACATGATTTCATATAATCCCATGATAAGCTTTCCTACCTACCCTAATATTGCCCTTTCTTCCCACTTCCCTCTGGTAACCACTAGTTTGTTCTTTATGTCTCTAAGTCTGTGTCTTGTTTGTTTGTTTGTTTTATTCACTGATTTCCTATGTTTTTTTAGATTCCAGATATGTGATATCATACACATTTATCTTTTTCTGACTTAGACAGCATAGCGCCCTCCAAGTCCATCTAAGCATGCGTGCTCAGTCATTTCAGTCCTGTCTGACTCTTTGTAACCCCATGGGCTGTAGCCCACCAGGCTCCTGTGTCCATGGGATTCTCCAGGCAAGAATACTGGAGTGGGTTGCCATCACCTTCTCCAGGGGATCTTCCTAACCCAGAGACTGAACCCAAGTGTTTTGTCTCCTGCAGTGGCAGGTAGGTTCTTTACCTGTAGTGCCACCTGAGAAGCCCTTGCTGCAAATGGTAAAATTTCGGTTCTTTTTATGGCTGAGTAAAAGCCATAATGGCTTTTATGGCTGTATATATGTATATATAATATGTACCACATCTTCTTTACCTGTTCCTTTGTTAATGGACACTAGGCTGTTTCCATGTCTCAGCAAGGGTAAATACTGCTGCTATGAACTTTGGAGTGCATGTATCTTTTTGAATTAGTGTTTTTTTTCCCTTTGGATATATAGTTTTTTGAGAAATCTTCATACTGTTTTTCATGGTGGCAATACCAATTTACATTACTATAGCAAAATAAAGCTGCCGTAAACATCCTTGTATCGGTTTTTGTGTGAGCATAAGTTTTTAACTCCTTTGGGTGAACACTAAGGAGTGTGATTGTATGGTAAGAGTATATTTAGCTTTGTAAGAAATAGCCATGATTTGTACCCTTTTAAACCTAATGACAGAAGGTCTCAGTAAGCCTGGCCCTGACACTTTCCTGCACTTGGCTTGTCTTGACAGTATGCTGCCAAGGTACTTGAAACCCCTTTTTATGCACAGAAATGCTTGTCTCTGACCTACCCCTAAAGACCATACTCAACAGCAGAATATACAAAGCGCCTTTTGTCTCCAACCATGTCTCCACTAGACATCCATGTCTAGTACATACTAGAGTCCTACCAGCTGACTGATGATAAACTACACTTTCATGGTATTTTCTGGACCTGTCCAGAGACACTCCACCAGAAGGGGCTGTGTACAAACTCAAGGAGGCCAAGGTGGCCAGTCAACTTACGGCTCAACACAGCTTCTCTGCTGTGGAGAGCTTCATCTAACAGTGGAGATCTACATGAGCTGAGTCTGTGCTTGCTCTGCAGTTTTCCAAACTATTTAGGGATATATACCTAAGTGGTGAAACTATAAAGAAAAGCAAGGGATGACTAACAGAAAAAATCTGGATTGCTGTTACTCTGGAGATGAGAGAAGACAATATCATGGGATGAGCAAAATGGGAGCTTCCAAGACAGTGGTGATTTTTCAGTTTCTTCACCTGAGTATTGAAACACTGATGTGACATTGTGCTAAAGGGAACAGCTAATGTGGGGCCTAAAGGCAAGAACAAACTGAATACAGTGGAAGAGTCAAGAGACAGCAAATGTGTGTAGTTTAGTGAAGGAGAGAAGAGGCAAGGGCCAGCTTATGAAAATCTTTATCAATAAGAGCTGGGGTTTAGTTCCAAGAGGCTGGAGCTAATTGTGAGGTCATTTCTATCACTCTTCATGATAGCAACAAGCGTCACCAGTCTCAGGCCCCATTTTGAGTGTGTCACTCCCCTTCTGTGAATTGTTCAGAAGAAAGATTCTAAACCAGGAGCTTCCTGATCTTAAACGTCAGTCCGTTGTTTTCAATACCTCCTTTATCAGTAACTAAGCTCCTTTACCACTTACATGCGATTCCCTGATGGCTCAGCTGGTAAAGAATCCGCCTGCAAAGCGGGAGACCTGGGTTCGATCTTTGGATTGGGAAGATCCTCTGGAGAAGGGAAAGGCAACCCACTCCACTATTCTGGCCTGGAGAATTCCATGGATTGTATAGTCCATGGGGTCACAAAGAGCCGGACACAACTGAGTGACTTACTAAAACCCCTCAGACTTCATTAAAACCCAGACAAGAGTTTTGCCCCAGCCAGTCAAACCTACCAAACCCCCTGCAATCAAAGTCACCATCTTTAACTCAAGCCAAATTTTTACCAAGTCCAAAATCACTCTGCTCACCTCTAGATAAGCCAATAAACCCAAGGGACAAAGTGCTGAGGTAAGGAAGAGATGAAAGCCAGCTCACTGAGAAGATGGCAGGCTAGCACCTCAATATATATATTGTTGGGGCCTGGAGGCAGAGTCTTTTATGGATCAGAGATGGGGGGAGGTGAGGAAACAAAGTAAAAAAGTCATTTGTATGTGTTAGTTGCTCAGTCGTGTCTGACTTTTTGTGACCCCATGGACTGCAACCCTCCAGGCTCCTCTGTCCATAGGGTTTTCCAGGCAAGAATACTAGAATGGGTTGCCATTTCCTTCTCCAGGGGGTCGAACCCCAGGTCTCCTGCATTGTAGGCAGATGCTTTACCATATGAGCCATTTAATTCTTGCAAGTGTCTCCTAGATTGGCAAACCTCAGCAGGGGGCTGTGTTAGTTTCACTTCCTTACAGCTCTTCATGGGTGGTCAGTGTCAAGCTATCTCCCTGTGGGCCACACAAAGGCACCCTAGCCCAAAAGTCTGGGTGGAGGGGGCCAGGCAGGGCTCTCTGAGGCGGGCCATTATGTTTGCCTATAATACCAAAAGCAGCAAAATAAGAATTAAAGTCACAGAAGCAGATCCATTATGGATTCAAACTTTACCCTTACGGTCATGAAATGTTCTGGAATAGATAAAGATTCAACTGTACATCGTCTGAAATAAAGCTTAATCTGGGACATCACAGGCATTTGGTTACAGGAAGAGAAGGAATTCAGTTCAGTTCAGTGACTCAGTCGTGTCCAACTCTGCGACCCCATGGACTGCAGCACGCCAGGCTTCCCTGAGAAGGAGGGCACTTCATAAATCCCATGGAGGTTAAAAACACTTGAACTGGATCCAGGTCAAATGGTATGAGTTTGAACTCAAGCTCTGGAAATATATGGCCTTGGATAGGCCTCAGCTTCTTCATCTTCAAACTAGCAAATAATATCCATCCCTATTCTTGCAGAAATTAAAGAAGAAAATCCACGTAAAGGGATGGGAGAATGGTCTAATACATGTTCATATGTACAATCAATTTGTATGTATTATTAGTGCCATGTTAGCCAGCTTGAAAATTCGAAGAGGTTTTTAATAACAAATTTTTATGGTAAGCTTGCAGCACTTCGCAGATTTCTTTTTACAACACTGCATTCCAAGTTCTTTCTTTATAGTGAAGAAAACTAGAGTTCAGTGGTTCTCAAGATCATGCAGCACAGAGCCATAGGTTCTTAGTTCAAGAGAAGCCTGACTGCAGTTGGCTTGCTGGGCCTTTAAATATCTGAGGGCCTTTTGAAAACTACTATTCCTCAAGGTACACGCTTGGAAATTTTGCTCTAATTTTTGTGCCCTGGAATGCAAGCATCAGTATTTTTAAAAGCTCCTTAATGAGGTTCCAATGAATACTAGAGTCAATACTACCATTAACCCATTTAGTTCCATTTTATAGATAAGATGAGCTTCTCTGTGATTGAATGACTGGCTCAAGCTAGTTAATGTTAGGACAGACTCTGAAGACAAGACAGAGGAAGGGCTTCAAATTCTGATAAACCAATAAAAAGAACATATCATGGTGAGATATGTCCCTTAAGAATTAACTTGCATGACTTTAGCCTGGTCTACTAAGGAGAAGCCCCTGGTCTACAAGGAAACATAAAAAATGGGTTTCAGAGACTCCAGTTTCACTGGGGCATAACACTGGCTTATCTGAGACCATTGATGACTTATACCTCATACACTAAATGACCTCCTGTTCTGGGTGAATGTTCGCCAGTATCTACCTGAAGATAAACTGGCTTCCAGAATATGTTTCCCACAAGGGGAGAAAAGAGGCCTTCATTATCAGGGCCCTTTCAGACGGGTTCCTGCCCCATCCTCTGTTAGCGTCACATACTCTGAGTGCCATCTCAGTTTGGGGGGAAAAGTGACGCTGAAGCAGCTACTCTTCTCTCCCTACTCCCCAATTTTGTGGTCAGAGTCAGGGTATAAATCAAGCAAAGGGCTGAGAATATGCTTCCCTCTGATGAGTGAGTCTCCCCTAGTACCCCTTCCCATGCCAGGTTTGAAAAGGTAATAGTGATTAACACTATTCATGGGAGAAAGGTGTCTGCTATCCAGCAGTTCTCACACCCAGCCTAACTACAGTGTAAAGCTTTAAAATATGTCCCCTTATTTTTAAGTAATGATGTGTTATGCTGTGCCTTACATTTGCTGAAGAAATTGGCAGAATTAGCCAGTGATTGATTTGGCATCTATTATTAATCCTAGTTTATAGTACTCTTCTCCTCAAATGATCGACAACAGAAATCTTTTGAAATAGTTAATCCATTATCTGACTTGTGAAATTATATACACATTCCAAGATGGTGTATCTACCATTGGACGGCTAAATTATACAGCTTTCAATTTTGTTCATGAAGCAAAATGTTTTCTCCTTTTTTCAGCTTTCCCAATGTCTATTTATTTTAATCTGGAGGAATTAAATAGGGCAAACAGTGGGGCAAGGAGAAGAAGTGTTGTTCAAGTGAAGTTGAAGCAAGCTTCAGGTCTTGTTATCTGATATGTGTTAGCAATTAGGAAAGACTTATGATGAAAAAAGGGAGTTGGAGTAAAAGGAAGTATATACCAATCATGAGAAACACTTTGAAATACTCTCTTCTGAATGTGATGACCATTTTTATACTGTTCATTTGTAATTAGTAGAATTTGAAGGAATCTTAGGGATTACTGAATCCATTGTTGTCTTGTGGATGAAGAAAGCAAGATGGAGAAGCTGCATTACTTGCCCAAGATCCTAGAATTATTCCTTTTAGGTAAAATTGCTTTATACCTGTGATTTTATTTTTTTATCTTTTTTTAATTTTAAATTATTTATTTTAATTGGAGGCTAATTACTTTACAATATTGTAATATATACCTGTGATTTTAGGTTGAATATAATTTCTCAGTAACCCATCCCTTAAGTAAGTCAAGATGTGCCAATGAAAGACCATATACATAATCCCAGAAAGTAGAAATTCCTTGCTTTAACTAGGTGGAGGCTCAAGATTCATTAATAATTCTATCTTTCTTACCACCAGTTTTTAACCAACCTCCAGGCTCAGGAAGCTCCAGCTAAACTTATAATTATTCCAGCTCAAAGTCTACCTATAATTTAGCAAAGTTTCTCCCTCAAATTAGTAGACCAGTTTACCAAAGAAGATGAATGAATAAAAATCTGAACAAATAAAAATTATGTCTAGTTATCTCAATTTTTCATGACTTTTATTGACTTACTGTTCATCTCTAGTTTCCTTTTTGTAATTAAGACACAGTAACACAGTGTGCATAAATCTGAAATGGATAGCTTGATAAATGGTTACATACAGGTATGTCTTTGTGGCCACCACAAAGATTAAAATAGAGCACATTTTCTAGCATCTGAGAGGGCTCCCTTATGTACCTACCAATCTATAGTAATCATCACTCTTTCAACTTTTACCATTAAATGTTTGTGGAAAGCTTTCCGTGATTTTATGAGCAGAATCGCACAACATGCATTCGTCTTTTGTGCATAGCTTCTTTAATTCTATATTAAGCTTGTGAGATTCACCCGTGTTTTTGTGCATATCAGTAACTTGGTTGTTCTTGTTGTTGTGGATTACTCCACTGTGTGGGTTTAGTATGTTCCATTTACCCACTGTACTACTGATGGACATTTGGAATATTTCTAGAGATTTGGGATATTATGGAGAAAGCAATCATCATCAGAAATGGCCTTCATTTCTGTTGAGTATTTATGTAGGAGTACAATTCCTAGGTCTTTTAATTTTTTTGTTCAGTGTCTTCTTTTTTAGCCTTTGACCGTCATCTAACCTTTCTAGATTTTTTAAGGAATCATAACAATGTATGTCTCTTTAGTCCTGACAAGCAAATGTCATAGCTAAAAATGGTCCACCAGTAGAGTAACATCTTTCATGGCTTGCTACTTTTTGCATCCCTGATGGATTTTGTCATCTCATTTTGTCATCTCTAACTTTCTGTCATATATATTCTGACACTATAAGGAGGGAAAAAAAGATACTATTTTTTTTTGCAGGTATTTATTAATATTTATTTTATTATATGTGTGTATATACTTTACAGGAGTGCTGTATAACCACCAAATATTACATATTCAATTAGCCTAATTTTTAGTAAAACAAATTAACAGTAATGCTTCTCTACTAGTTTAGGATCTGTTGGGGATATTTTAGTCTAGATCNAAAAAAAAAAAGATACTATTGAAGAGGACATCTAGGGACTTTCCTTTTCCTATTTCTCATGAAAATAGTGTGGCATAGAAAAAATTACTGGGTCAGATTCAAGAGATTTTTATATCTGGGCTAGATTTCTACTTTCTTGGCTGAAGGGTGTGGAATAAATCACATCACTTCTCTTACCTTCAGAGAGTTCAATTGTATCAATGGTTCCCAAACGTGGCCACAAATCAAAACCATCTAAAGACAGCTCAGTGTTCCTTTTTGTTATGAAAGTAGTACAAGATCAAGTAGTATAAAAGACTGTAAAATCAAAAGTAAAAATTCTTCCCCCCACTGTCTGTGCAATCCCTTATTCCTCTAACTCAGAAATTCCTTTATATTATTCTTAACTTTTAGAATGAAGATCCCTGGGCCTTATCCCAGATATAATGAGGCAGAATCCCTAGGGTCCTAGGAATGTATAATTTTTTAAAAGCTTAATAAGTGATCTTGATAGACTTTCAGGTTTGGGAATGAATTCTTCAACTAAATGATATCTCAGATCCCTTTCAGAAAGTCCATTCCCACCCGCCTCAAAATTCTGTATTCAATAATTTAGGTTTGCCTGCTGCTAACAGGATCGACACTCAGTTCAGTTCAGTTCAGTCACTCAGTCAGGTTCGACTCTTTATGACCCCGTGAATCATAGCACGCCAGGCTTCCTTGTCCTTTACCATCGCCCAGAGATTGTTCAAACTCACGTCCATTGAGTTGGTGATGCCATCCAACCATCTTATCCTCTGTTGTCCCCTCCTCCTTCTGTCTTCAATCTTTCCCAGCATCAGAGTCTTTTCCAGTGAGTTGNTCATAGCACGCCAGGCTTCCTTGTCCTTTACCATCGCCCAGAGATTGTTCAAACTCACGTCCATTGAGTTGGTGATGCCATCCAACCATCTTATCCTCTGTTGTCCCCTCCTCCTTCTGTCTTCAATCTTTCCCAGCATCAGAGTCTTTTCCAGTGAGTTGGTTCTTCGCATCAAGTGGCCAAAGTATTGGAGTTTCAGCTTCAGCATCAGTCCTTCCAATGAACACCCAGGACTGATTTCCTTTTGGATGGACTGGTTGGATCTCCTTGCAGTCCAAGGGACTCTCAAGAGTCTTCTCCAACACCACAGTTCAAAAGCATCAATTCTTCAGCACTCAGCTTTCTTCACAGTCCAACTCTCACATCCATAGATGACCTCTAGAAAAACCATAGCCTTAACTAGACGGACCTTTGTGACCCTAAGCATAGCGAAAGCAACAGTGGTTCTATTTTGACTTCCTCTTATTCATGCCTTCTCTCCGGACCTTAACTGCTCCATTTCCTCATTTTAAAGTTTTCTTAATAATGCCTTGTTCCCCACAGTGAAACTTTATGCATTGACTCATTCCATTAAAGTTCTAGTTGCTTTGTGGCTAATCCCATAAATCAATCAGTATTAATGAATTTGCTAGCTAATAATGTTCCATGCAACTAGCTATGTTCCATGCTAGCTATGTTGCATGCAACATAATGCCTTATGCTAAAATGTATATTTCCATAATGCCTTTAACCAGTAGCATGGAGTTCAAGGCCTCCTTACAGAGAATGTCCAGGAAAAGGTTTTTTAGTCAGCATGCCTTCAAAGAAAATCCACATACACAAACATTTGTCCAGTCTATTGTCACTGACACTACTCAGTTTAAGCACCTGAAAAAGCACATGGTTAAAATAAGTAGATATTAACTACACAAAAGAAATGGCTAGGAATTTAAATCACAGTTTATTGGTTGTTAATCATCAAGTAATAGAAGAAAACATATTTGGATAAACTATTTAGTCCAAGTTACACCAGAGAACAAATTACATACCAGGCCCTCTGCCACCCAAACCACATGATAGAAAGAAAAGCAGGAAAAGAAAACCTAACTGTAACCACTATGATTGAAAAGGGAACTGTTGTCTGCAGACATACCCACCCACCCCTGAATGCACCCAACCACATCTACAAAGGGAACTGTAAGAAGAAAATAAAATACGTCCTGCTGGGCAAAAGACAGGAAAGTAGGAAAACAGAGCTCAAGACATAATATCTGATTCATACAAATGATTTTACGATAATTCTATTTTGACAAAATATGTATATAGCATCTTTTTTATAGATTCAAAGAATGGTTGTACCTATTACTTAAAATTAAAAATCCTCTCTGGAGAAAAAGCGAGGCAGTATCCCTTCATTTTTTTAATCTTTCAAAAAACTAAAGTGAGAAATGGTGAAGCAACTTTCCATAAGTTCAGAAGATGAAATCTAGATGGATATCCAGTTGTCCTGAGTTCTAGAGCAGACTGCGTAATTTTACATAAATATTATCTTTGTTACATTACTTGTAGATTGTGTGCGCGTGCGTGTGTGTGTTTCTGTTTGTATTATTACGTGGAAAGGTGGCTAAAGGTAAAATACTGGTGGGCCTAAAGACTGAACTGACGTTTAAAGCTTCACAGCTTTATACCTCCTGCACTCTGGGATCATTGCCTAGAACACTGCAGTTCCATCTTTGATTACGTCCTTCATGTCCTGTGCGGCCTTGCTCATGTCTTCCTTTCCCTGGCAGTTTTGAGCTGGATGTCTCTTTTCCTTGTCCCCACTGCCTGTGTGTAGCAGCGTCTCTCTTAGCTCCTGTTATCTTGATCTGAAGAGATCTGCGGATAAGCCTTTTCACTAGGCTTTAGGTGCTGCAAGGGAGTGTGTTCCCAGTTGCACCCACTTTGCTTAGCATAATGCCTGGCACAATGTCAATGTCCAGTCAATACTGACCATCTTGTTCTTCAAATGTCCGATTGGTATTTCAGTAACTAAATCTTTTAAACTACTTTACACAAAGTTTATCCTCTGTGCTTGAAAAAGTTCCAGCACCACTTAAAAGGCAAAATTTCCATTACTTTATCATCATGTCTGTCTAATTCAGCATTTCCCATATTGATATTCGAAAGAGTTGTCCTCTGAGAGGTGCTGTTAAATAAGTGTTATGTGATGAAAACTTGTGGTTCGGCCTAGCGAGACAGCTCGAATCCTGGCGTTAGCACGCAGGTGCTGGAGGTAGACTGCCAGCCCGCACAGGGGGAGCGATTAGCTCACCACTCTGCCTTCATCCCCTCTTCTGTAAGAGACACAAATAGAGCCCTCTCCCATCAAGTTGTTTTCAGGATTTACCGAGTAGCATATGAAGGTTTAGAATACATAGTAAGTGCTCACAGAATGTTGGCTACTATAATTAAAGAAAGTTAGGCAGTTTTTCTCTCATATTTGGTTGGTTTTGTTTGCTTACTGTAAGACCGTTCACAGCCTTCAGGATGCTGAGGTGGCTGTGAGTCTCCAGGTGAGCAGGCTTTCCCAAATTTACTTGGTGAAACACCTCTAGAAGATTCCAGTGCACTTCGGAATAGACTTTAGGAAATCCTGTCTTATCAGTTTAAAAGAATATTAGCACATTCTGAACTGAAATTGTGAGACTGGTTTGACAAGTATTGATGTAACCTGGGGCACTGGGAGATGGTATTGGGAGCAAAGACTGTGCTAGTATACCAGCAGATTAATCAGCAAGACCTGTGCATTACCATATTTTAAAATATTTCTTTGTAAAAATGTTAAAATGCAAGTAAAAAAAAAAATCAGAATGCTGATTCTCAAGTGAGGACTGCCTGAAAATTACATACAGTATAAAACTTTTAAAAAGTTGTAAATATTGACAGGTAAAATGCACAATTTTGGGGGGTATTTTAATGGGTTGAATAGTGATTCCCACCATGCCCTGCCCGCTCCCCCCGAAAGCCATCTAAATCCTAATTCCTAGAGGTTGTGAACAGGACCTTATTTAGAAGTAGGATCTTCGCAGGTTTACTTAAATGAAAGGTCCGAGAAAAGATCGTCCTGGATTATCTGGGTGGTCCTGCAGCTAATGACAGTGACCTTATAAAAGGAACAGAGAAGGAAAAGACAAGCAGAGAAGCCATGAGGCAACAGAGCAGAGATGGGGGTGCTGTGTCTACACAGCAAGGAGCACCGGGGAGCACCCAAAGCCAGGAGAGAGGCCTAGCAAGGAACATCGAGGAGCACCCAAAGCCAGGAGAGAAGCCTAGCAAGGAGCACCGGGGAGCACCCAAATCCAGGAGAGAGGCCCGGATGGATTCTCCCCTGGAGCGTTCAGAAAAACCGCCCTGCCCACCCCTTGAATTTGGACTCCTGGCCTCCACAATGGGAGAGAATACATTTCTGATGTTTAAAAAAGAATAATAAATAAAAATAAAGTGAAGACTGAAAATGTTGTCCAAATAAAAAACCACCTAGGCTTCATGCGTCAGTTTCTGATACAGTTGGAGAATTACTACTAGGTAAAGATGAAGGGCTGGACTTCCTTATTCAAAAACTCATACAATTTATTTCAGTTCTTATGTATATGATAAGAACTTCCTCTCAAGCCAGGAAACTTTGCAAGTATGAAATCATCTGAAAGGAGGGGTAAAGAAGGAAGTAACTGACCTATGTGAAGAGTGAAAAGAGGAACAAGGTCTAAACCAAAACGGGTTTGAAGCATAACCAAAAGGACAGAAGAAAGCTTGGCATACAAATCTCAAGGTAAGTAAGAACCTGCTTTAAGGTATGTGGGTAATGAAAACTATAAAATAACAGTTCATTTTAAATAATCATGGCTTTTTATCTTATCAAACACAGTGAGTGTAGCATTAGGTGGCCATATGTTGAAAAACCAGTTTACAGCCTGTGAGGTCAATGTTTCCTTACTAGTGGAGAGGCTCACAAGCACAAGGGTATGCTTTATTGTTGCCTTGTTTTCAAACAGAAGGGCAGTATCTGACTAAAATTTCAGAACTTTGTCAACAATTTGTGATTTTAAGACAAATGAATAATGGTTGGGTATACCTGTTGGAATTGTCTTCCTAAACTGAAAGTCTTCTTTCAAATTGGGCAAAGTGAACCTTACAAGTTACCTTTGAAGGACTCTTATTTAGCATGGCTCCCATTCTAATCCACTCCAGTATTCTTGCCTGGAGAATCCCATGGACGGAGAAGCCTGGTAGGCTATAGTCCATGGGGTGGCAAAGGGTCGGACACGACTGAGCGACTTCACCTTCACCTTCCCATTCTAGTAGGTCTTTGTTTCTGTCTTACAGGGCTTTTTCTATTATTTTGAAGAAAAGGAACAGATACATTTATTTTCCTGTAAGATATCTCCTTGTGTTTATCTCAGTGAACACTTCTTTAATAAACAGATTTAGTTTGGGGGACGTATTCAAATGCCTACTCTACACAGAATGACATAGATGGTTAAAAGTAAATTCTCCTCTTGGAAAGCCAGAGAGTGATATATTACCTTATCCTCAGAGGGCATTAGGTAAGCCTTCCTGCTTCTGTTGCAATCATAGCATTTTTTTAAAAGCTGATTAGTTTCAATCAATATTTGAAATTTAGTTCAAATATGCTGGCAAACATTTACTTAAATGAGTTATTATCTATACCATAAAATATCTTGCATATGGTCAGTTCTCAGCTGTTGCAGAAAGAAACTGGGATCCTAATGGTTGAAGTCCCTTGCCAAACCTTGAACACATAGCACTGTGTCTGGCCTTAGAAAGGAGGAACCTACAAAAGTTCAAAAGAGATTAAAGGATGTTGCAGTCTGGGGTGTTTGTCCCTATACTTTTATCAAAGAAATGTTATAAATCAGCTGCATCTCATATTTAATTTAGTATTTTATGTGAAATGCCAGATTGAAAATTTGCACATTTGATGTATTCTAACCTTGAACAAGTTTAGAAATGTTCACTGCTGTACGTGAGTACTCACTGAGAGCAGGGCACAATTTCAGGGTTTCTTTTTTTCTTGTCTATCACTACTGTTTTTATCCTAATGCAGGTTGCTGTATTCATTAGCAAGTATTTTAACAAACCAGCTATTCTGTGTCTAGTACTGCTGCTGGTAATATAAAGATAAATAAGATACGATTCCAAACCCCAAGAACCTCAGAGCTCATCATCTATAAAAATTTAGTGATGGATGATGTGCTTGACAGACACTTATAGAAGTCTGGGTTGGAATAATATTTAGGGGAAAATTTTACTTGAATCCAGATTTAATCACTTCTTAGTCATTAAAGAAGTTACTTAACTTTTTAATCCTCTTGTTTGTCATGTATAAAATAAGGATAACAGTGGTATCTACTTCCCATGACAGCTGTGCATGGTAGGGTTAAATGAGGTAATCCATGTAACAGTGTTTAAAAGCTGACCCCAAGTAATTAAATACTACTAATGGACATTCAATGGATGATCATCATTTCATAAGCACTGTGACATTGAATGACTATAGTTATCAATGCTGTAGTATCTATTTGAAAGTTGCTAAAAGAGTAGATCATTAAGGTTCTCATCATAAGAAAGAAAAATGTTTAACTGAGCTGATGGATGTTAACAGAATTTAGTGTGGTAAATAGTTCACAGTACATCCAAATATCATATCACCATTTGTATACCTTAAACTGATACAGTGTGGTATATCAATTATTTATCTCAATAAAACTGGAGGAAAGCAACAATGATGAAAACAATGTTGGATGTAAGTGTTTCTGTGTCTAGTCTAAAAACATACAACAGTAATGTTTTATTGATAAAATAATAGTAGAACATTCAGAGTAGTTGAATACTTCCAGTTTCTCTCCCCTCTGCCATTTTAAAGCATCAACAGGTAAAACTATAAAATTCTCTTAATTAAATGAAAGTTATTTGCTGAAAGTTGTGATTAGACTAGTGATAGGAAGACTCAAATTCTGTTTTAAATATTTTGGTTATAGATATTTTGTTTTTACATCAAAGGACTCTTGAGTACACACTGTACCCTTTACATGTCTTGCATTTTAAACTATCAGCTTAAACAGATGCTTAGATTTAGAGTCCGATGTTTATTTAATCATTTATTGAATAAATATTGACTGTCTTTTCTGTGCTAGGTGCTAAACATATTCTCTAGGGATATACAGAGGAAAAGACCTGATCTCTCTCCACCATATAACCAGAGAGACATAATTTCGTGTAATTTAAGTTGTCATGCTATAATAGAGAAAGTGAAAGTCGCTTAGTCACATCTGACTCTTTGTGACCCCGTGGACTACGTAGTCCATGGAATTCTCCAGGCCAGAATACTGGAGTGGGTAACCTTTCCCTTCTCCAGGGGATCTTTCCAACCCAGGGATTGAATCCAGGTCTTCCACATTGCAGGAGGATTCTTCACCAGCTGAGCCACAAGGGAAGCCTCTATAATAGAAAATTGACTCTTTAATATGGGAATACAAAGAAAGATGTGATTAAGAAACAGACATGGTCTCCAACCACTAGAAAGAGGGGCAGGCGAGGCTTCACAGAGGAGGTGATAGGAGATAGAAATGATTGTCCATCTGTACTCTTGTCCCTTTCCTCCTGTTGTGTTCGAAGCATTATCTTTCTCTTGAAGATGATTAGCCTTATTGTCAAAAACAATGTTGAAATCTAAGTGATAAAACCACTCAGACTTCAGCAGACATGTTATTTTAACTCCCCTACTCCCTCAAACCAGTGAGGACTGTATTCTATGTTAAAAACTCACTGAATACAACAGCTAGTACTGCCTTCTATATTAAAGCAAAAACCTAGTGCTGCAACTAGTACTATATTCTGTCTTGAAGGAAGAGTTCACTAAATGCCAATGGTTAATGTAGTGATAGAAATCAGCAGGGTTTTTTTTTTTTAGGCTTGTATTAAATATGCAACTAAAATGTTTTTAATTTAGAGCAGGCACCTGGATGGCAGATCGTTCAACCTTCCCTTTCTTGAGTTTTCTACTCTCTTATTATTTTCCACTCATTTGTGCTTCATTTTGTGATTCTTTGATAGCAAAGAAGCAGAGTTGGATAAAATCCCTTCTGACACAGTACAATTATACAATAACGATTGTGTAATCATCAGATACAACGAGAGCCAGCTTCCAACATCAAGGTTACTCAATCTCTGACACCAAGATTTTGCCATATAATGTCCTTTCATATCTGAAATGCCAAAACAAGCTTCAGAAATTACTTTCAAACAATACTTTATGAAAAACTACAGTGGCTTGGGCCTGTGAATTCATTAAGGGCTTCACCATAGGAACAAACAACATTGTTTGTGCAAAGATGCTGAAAATCTGTGGAAATACTTCAGTGGCCGTGTCTATAGGAATTTCCCTTCTTTTGCTGTTGGTGATCTGTGGAATCGGGTGTGTTTGGCACTGGAAACACCAGAATACCGTGCAACTTACCTTACCAAAGTTTTTGCAGAGGAGGAGAAGCAGGAGAAAAGACTGTAGTAAAACCTTCTTCTTGAGTCCCCAGTTTATCGGCCCAAGGCAAAAAATCTCAGTTGAAACTCAAGACCGTCATTCTGCTGGGAAGGACACTAACATCCATGACAACTATGAAAATGTGAAAGTGCGTCCTCCCAAAGCTAAAGGAGAAATGGACAAGAAACTGTATGAAAATACTTGGCAGACCAATCCTGAGGAGCATATCTACGGAAACGAGACACCATGTGACTATTATAACTTTGAGAAGCCTAGTACTTCTGAAGCCCCTCAAGAGGAAGACATATATATTCTTCCAGATTCATATTAATTTTGCAAAATGTGTGTTTAGTTATTGGAGGGTAAATATTCGCTGAGGCTTTATTGAACTGATACCATCAAATTCTTCTGTTGAAACTTGATGATCTCCTTTATTGCCACCCTTCTGAATCCTATGTATATCACTGTGGATTAATTCTGGATATCCTTGCCATCCTTCTTGGATTAATTCTGAATTGTATTTCATTGATTCTTCCTTCTGAGCATTACTTGCTATCTTTTTCTTCTTTTTCTATCTGGACCACTTTTCTGGCTTGGGCTTGTCACCGTCTGCTCTGTCACAGTCTTTCTGGCTTGAGCTCCTACATACTCAGTGATGCCGCAAAACTGCAGAATCCTTGAGATGCTGCCAGATTCATCTTCAGAAAACATTCCCAGTGGCCACATCACTCCTCTGCATAAAACCTCTTACTGTCTCCTCTTTGCAAAAGACAGACTACTCAGAATTCTAACTCCAGAATTTTACACAGTTCAAATTTACTTTTCCAGTGATTTATGTCAATCTCTCACTTCTCTGTGTTCATCAAAACCTGCCAAACCCATCTCTCCTCCTCAGCTTTCCTTGTCTGCCCCCTGTTAAGCCTGCCTTGGATCATAACTTCTTTCATCTGAGTCTTTGAATCATTCCAAACCCACGTATACCATTTTTATTTCCTGGTGTCCTCTAGATGTTGCTGCCTGTTCAGTTCTTTGGGCATTTAAACATATGAGTGTTTGCAATGGCATTTTATTATTTAGCATCATATGAAAATGTCCTAAATCCCATACTAAATAGTAAGGAACTGCCTCATATTCGTATTTTAACCCCAATGTCTACAGACTGCCATATGAGGCACTCAGTATTGTTCAGTTGACAAGAATTGAACTGTCCTCTTCCCTAAGTACTTTTAAAAACAATCTAATAAATACATTCATCCAAGGAATATTTATTGAGTACCTTCTATTTACTTCCTAGTGTGCTGTACACATGAATGGGGTAAAACAGTGAAAAGAAAGACATGGGTCCTGAGCACACACTACCTAATATGAAAGAAAAGATAACCAGTAATGACTGTGCTCTTTATTAAGCTATGATACTTCTTAAACCCACCGTTGGATATGCTGCTCTAAATTGCTCAGGCTGGAACTCTGCAAACTACCTTTTTCCTTTGCCAGGTGTATCCACATTAGGACCTCTCAACAGGGAAAGGCTGGTAGGCAATAAATAGGAAGCAAAGGGAGCCTGCCCCTTCCTGTTCTCCCTGTTGGCCTGAGAGGTAATATTTTCGTTTAAGTTGCTCCAGCATCACTGGTGGTTCGCAGTTTCCAGTTTCTTCCAGCACTCCTTAGTAAAAGCAACTTCTTTGCACCTTGTCAGAGATGCCAGCAGCAGCCAAGCAGCACCCTTCCCTTAGTATCTGAGAACCAGCTCCTGCAGCCCTCCTCCAAGCTCCCGAGGGACCAGCAGGAAACAAATGGCACCTACAGCTCCAGGTCCCAGTTCCCCTCCAAGTTTCTGATGGTCCCCAGTCTTAGGTATGATGGCTATTTCCTGCAGTTACTATCTCTCTGGTACCTCAATGGCATCTTTCTGTGTTTTCAGTCTATCAGTACTTTTTTTGTTGTTTTTTAATTAATGCTGTATATTCCGTTCTCCATTTTAAAACAAACTGGTATGGTTTCTGTTTCCCAAAGTGGACCCTAAATGATACAATAGGTGTTCTGAAGGAAAAAAGCATTCTGTGTTTGAGAACAAGGGCATTGGTAGGGAAAAGGATTCGAATTTTAATCAGATTACCAAAGGAGGCCTGTCTAAAGGGACACTTAAGCTGAGACCTGAGGGTGAAAGGGGCTCTCCGTGTAGATGTGGTGTGACAGGGATGGGACCAGCATGTGGAAAGCCTCAGAGGCATGACGGAAGCTATGGCACTCTGGGAACTTAAGGAAAGCAATGGTGCCTGGAGCTTAGGGAGGACTGAAGTGACACTTGGTAGGTCACCAAAGGAGGAAATAGCAGACAATGCAAATTCTCGCCAGTCTCGCTAAGTCGCTCAGGCTCTAATATGGTGGCAAATGGAATCTAACAAACAGTTTTAAGCAGACAAGTGACATAACATTACGTTTTTTAAAGAGCCGCGGGGTTGAGAAATAATTGGGAAGGCTCAAAATGGAAGTGGAAGATTTTCATTCACTAAGTACTCCCTGATGAAAATCTGTAAAGGTTTTCATGGCAAAAAATTATGGCAAGGCTCCTAGGCACTTTCCAGAGGAGAACAGGATTTGTGTTGATCTTGAGGATTTCTGTTGGTCCTGGAGCAGTTGGTCATTTTGAAGTCTCAAACAGGAAGTTCTTGCTAGAGTAATCTATATCCATGCCTACCTAGTACTCCGTCATAGTAGCTGAAAATAACCTGACAGAAACACCACCAGAGAGTATCTGTCCTGGTAGGATCCTGAGCACCAGGCTGGAATGAGCAAGGGAGTTGGTCCAGAATAGCTAAATGTTATTAGGTAAGGGGACGAGTCTCACCATCGAAGTGACCAGCCACAGAAGGGTACTGGAGACGCTGCTTTAAGAGTTTGGTCTGAACAGTAAACAGGAGGTAATAAAGCAAGGTTTTTCGATGAGCTAAGCAAGGGCCTGTTTTCTGTGGCAATCAATAGTGGGTTGAAGTATATCACCACTATATTATTACTGTTATGATGAAGTGTAAGTCAGACCAAAGTGAAATGTTGCAAGTTGCAGGCTGAGCACAAGGTCAAGGAGCCAAGTGCTCATGGCTGGAAGACGTTGGCGTCAGGTCCGACAGAGATGGCCTACCATCCCAGGGTGTGGCCTTGCCGCGTTTCACAATAAAGCGGCAGTCATTATGTTTGATGCTACTGTGCGTTCTTCCCACACCCCCAACACCCTTCCTCTTTCCCTCTTGTGGTACTTGTGGTTACTTTTGCTAATAATGTAGCTCAGGTGCAAACTGCTGCTGTCAGTTTGACTTAGACGAACTTTGTTTTCTGTCTCTCAAGGACAATTTTCACTTTTTAGATTTGAAGAAGGCAGAGAAATATTGCAAGAAAGAATGCAGATAGGAGAAAGAAACTTGAAAGGGGGTGGGGAAGAAGGAAGAGGAGGAGGGGGAGAAGTGAGGCAGGAGGGAAGGGGAGAAGGAGAGAGAGAAGCAAGAATAGGAAATAGGAGAGGGGCAGAGAATGGAGAATATGGCAAAAAGAGAAATTGAACGATGATTTCCTTGACTTCCTCTGTCATCCTCCCCAAAGCCTCCACCCCCACCCCCTACACAAGAGTTTCTAGTAAGGTAAGTAGACATGAAAAAAAGGAAGAAATCGTCTGCCTTTCAGTTCAGTTCAGTCACTCAGTCGTGTCTGACTCTTTGCGACCCCATGAATCGCAGCACGCCAGGCCTCCCTGTTCATCACCAACTCCCGGAGTTCACTCAGACTCACACCCATCGAGTCAGTGATGCCATACAGCCATCTCATACTCTGCCATCCCCTTCTCCTCTTGCCCCCAATCCCTCCCAGCATCAGAGTCTTTTCCAATGAGTCAACTCTTCCCATGAGGTGGCCAAAGTACTGGAGCTTCAGCTTTAGCATCATTCCTTCCAAAGAAATCCCAGGGCCGATCTCCTTCAGAATGGACTGGTTGGATCTCCTTGCAGTCCAAGGGACTCTCAAAAGTCTTCTCCAACACCATAGTTCAAAAGCATCAATTCTTCGGCGCTCAGCCTTCTTCACAGTCCAACTCTCACATCCATACATGACCACAGGAAAAACCATAGCCTTGACTAGACGGACCTTAGTTGGCAAAGTAATGTCTCTGCTTTTGAATATACTATCTAGGTTGGTCATAACTTTTCTTCTAAGGAGTAAACGTCTTTTACTGCCTTTCTAACCTTATTGAATGTAGGTAACAGTTGGCTACTAGGAAACACCCTGGTGAGCTTCCCTGGTGGCTCAATGGTAAAGAATCTGCCTGCCAACACAGGGGACCCAGGTTTGACCCCTGGGTCAGGAAGGTCACCTGGAAAAGAAAAGGGTGACCCATGCCAGTATTCTTGTCAGGGAAATCTCATGGACAGAGGAGCCTGGCAGGCTACAGTCCACGGGGCTGAAAAAGAGTCAGATGTGACTGAGGGAACAACAAACACACTGGCAATTGCACACACCCTTGGTGTGGAAGTGTGCTTATGTGATCACCAGCCTTCTTTGCCAGTCCTCCAGACTTAGGGGAGGACTGAATTTAGAGACATTACTTTCTCCGCTCTGAATGCTCTTCCTTAAGCTATTCACACTGTGAACTCCCCACTTCGTTTCATTTACCTCTGATCAAAAGATGCCTACTCAGAGCTGACCCCCCTACCCCACAATCTGAAATTGCCCCCCTACCGTGGATCTCAGACCCTTTACCTTTAGTTGCCTTTTAGCACTTATCACTGTCTGACAAGTGTTTATGTGTATGCTTATAAACTGTTCCCTTTCCTAGAATGTAAGCTTCATGAGGGCAGAAACATTTTCTGTCTTAGTCTCTGCTTGGTCATCAGTACTTGCTTACAGGATGTACTCAATTATGCTTGCTAACCAAATCATTAGGCTATACTAAGCTAGATTTTAGTATAAATTCAGTGCCATGAGATTTCTTTGCCATTTCAGTACAGGTGAGCTTGGTCCCTGTGATGGCAGCTATCCGGGCCAGGTGGTGCCACCCAGGTAGAAGGGTGGAGCAGAGGGGCCGTTGAGCCAGAGGGGAAACTGGACTTTGGGCTCTACAGAGGAAAGGGAAAAGGGAAAAGAAGAGACCACCATCTGACCACCTTTCTACATTTTTGACTGCTATTCTCAGCCACAGTAACCAGCTGGAGTTTTATAATTCGAGGAGTGGTAAGTCAGTCACCCCCTTGTAGGGCTTCCATTGTGTTATCCCTTGAGGCATGTTCCCTGTCTCCCCTTCCTAGTTCTTTTGCAAGCTCCTTTCCTGTTTTATGCCCTTGCAAGACAGTGGTTCTCCATGAGGCTTTCCTTGCCTCCCCATTCCTTCTCACACTCCTTCCCCAGGTGACCTAGACATTTATGCCTGAACTCTCCTGCCCCAGTGTCCTCTGGGAGCATTTGATTCACATAGCTCACCATTTAATGCTTATTTCTGTGCAATATTCTTCAGATATCTGAAATTTAACATGGGCCAAGCTGATGGCGAGGAGTCAAGCTTTGGGCGTCAGAAATAGAAATGGAATTAATGATGGGAAAAGAGAAGGCTCAGAGATACAGGGATGGTATCCATCACACAGGTTGCTTGCTAATAATTTCAAAAGTTGGCAGTTCAGAATGTCCCAGTGTCAAAAACATCAGCCTCAAAATATCATGGTGTCAGTATACCACGTATTGAGCAGCTGCCTCTTGAACATCAGTGCCTGGCTCAAACAAAGTTTGTCCCTGTGATCCCCCATCATTAAACTCAGGTGGTTGCACATTTAGAAAACAATGTCTTTCCTGCTCTTCCCCTGACTGCTGAGTGATGAGCTCTGAAATGTAACACTGTGTTATAGTAGCAAAGCAGGGTCCAGGGCTTGCACAGCATCAGGCTAGTAGAATTGTCTGATGGCTATAGGTGTATGGCTCAGTGCTAAGTTGCTTCAGTTATGTCCAATTCTTTGGGATCCCATGGACGGTAGCCCACCAGGTTCCTCTGTCTGTGGGATTCTTCGGGAAAGAATACTGGAGTGGATTGCCATGCCCTCCTCCAGGGGACCTTCCCAACCCAGGGATCAAACCCACGTCCCTTTTAAGTCTGCTGCATTGGCAGTCTGATTCTTTACCGCTAGTGCCACCTTGGTAAAGAACTGCTTACTTCATTTACTTTCACATTTTTCATTATTGTTTTTAGGATTAACTGCATTGAGCTGGACCTAAAAAGCAGTGGTCAAGGGACTAAATCATGAAAAAAACACATACTACAGACCAGGGATTTTAGGATTTGTCCACTTTGAATGAATGGCTATCTACTGATATCCCTGTGAAGGGTAGGAAAACTGCAAATATATCTTGAATAAGAGCACCTTCTGGTAGATTCTTACAGTTGGATAGACAGGAAGTTGCACAACACCAAAGTCATGACATTTATAACAAAATACTTTAATGACCTTGTAAGATAAAGTGATTTCAGTCATGTAACAAGTATTTGTGTAAGTGCCTGAAACTCCAGTACTTTGGCCACCTCATGCGAAGAGTTGACTCATTGGAAAAGACTGATGCTGGGAGGGATTGGGGGCAAGAGGAAAAGGGGACGACAGAGGATGAGATGGCTGAATGGCATCATCGACTCGATGGACATGAGTTTGAGTGAAATCCGGAGTTGGTGATGGACAGGGAGGCCTGGCGTACTGCAATTCATGGGGTCGCAAAGAGTCGGACACGACTGAGCGACTGACCTGAACTGTGGTGTGGCAAACACTGAAAGAGCACTGGAAATTCAGCAGTGGGGGTGGTGGATGGGGGGAATAGAGACAGACCCTGCCTCTGCATTTGACGAGCTCACACAGTTTTAAGGAGTTCTGATATTTCTGCAGGCTATTAGAATGTATTGAGATATGATATGATAGGGAAGCACATGGTGTAATGGAAGACTCACCAGGCTTGGGTTAAGAAAGGTTTCCTGTGGAAAGTGATTCCTAAACCGAGACGTGGAGGACTATTACGCGATAACCAGGCAAGGAAGCTGCGGGAATGATGGTCCGAAAACAGGAGATAGCATGTGTAAGGCACCAGAGTACAGGAGGTGTTCAAGAAGTAAAAGAACATAAATACCCCTGAAGTGCAGTCTGTTAGAGGAGAAGGGCAGGAGCAAGGTGATACCTCTAAGCAAAGATCAACTGATGCTGGGCTTTGTAAGACAAGCTGAGGAATTTGGACTTGATCCTAACAAAATGGATATCAGAATAGGGTCTTAGGTCACGATATCAGAATAGGGTCTTAGAAGGCAGAAATGACATTGATTTTTTTTTTCCCAAAAACCATAGGCTATTACAAATATATAATCTCCCAGCTGCAACAGAATATGGGAAGCGAGATTCTGAGGTTCAGAATATAGGCCTTGATTCTAACAAGCATGTGTCCATGCGTTTTCATAAAATAAGCAGAGCTCTCCAGTGTTTTATTAAGGCTCCCATAGCTTTTAATTTAAATTCAGCTCCAGTAGCTTTGCATTTTGAGATTCTCCCAGCAGAAATGGGAATTAAGCAAATGAGAGAGGCTCAAACAAAAGGAAGCACAGAAGATGGTAAATTGCCAGATGCAATCAAGGCTGATGAAGGTGTGACTGCAGCTATTGACCTATGCTGTTGCCATGGAAACCACAGCTCTGTGGTCCTGGAGTGCTTTTCCTTTTTTAAGGATGGATTGGCTTTAGTGAATAGTTAAGAGTGAAAATTATGGAAGTTGGATCACCCAGTGCCACGTGTATCCTAATTTTTTGTTGATAACAGAGACAACAGCTAGCGGGGTCTGAGGTGAGCTCCCCAGAAGCCCAGACGCTATCAAAGGCATAAGGTTGAGGCTTGATGAAAAGCACAGTTTAGCCGTTGCCTCAGGCCCTCTTCCCCAGCTCCACTCCATACTAGACTGACCTATTAATTGTGATATTGAGAATGTAGGAGGAAGAATATAATTAACTAGGCTTTATCTATTAACATGATATTTTAAAACAGCAGATTAGGAGATTGGAGACTCATCAAGTAAATACATAGAAATGTACATTTTATTTTCCTTCTTAGGTGTTTCTAAGACTGTAGTCCAGATTATATTTCTAGTAATGGAGTGGCTTCTAAGCACCAAACACCATGATAAGGCTGTATGTGAATTCTTTCTTAGTTCAAAACAATTCTATTGCATTAGTACTATTGTTATCCCCAATTTACTGATAAGATTGAGACTTCGAGAGATCTTAGTAACAAAAAAAAAAAAAAAAAAAAGGAGGCAGAATTTGAACCCAGTCATTCTGATGAGAGATTTGCTCAGGTTATTTTGTCACAGTATTATTAGTTAATGATATCTTCTATCGTACCATTGTGGAATTTCAGACGTAAAAAATAGCTTGGAAATTATCTAGACTGACTTCCTCATCTTGCAGATGAAAACGAGTCCCAGAAAGTTTATTTGACTTCCCTAGAGTAACACAGTGATTCGTAATTAGCTAGGATCAGAACTCAAGATTTTTCAACATATCTTGCTGCCTTTCTTATTGACTGAAAATAGAAAGGTTTCACTTGTTTCGTTTCTTAATCCAAGTCTTCTTCATAGCATCCTTTTGGCTCTCATTTCCTGAGGCCTTTCTTTCCTCTATTCTGTTTTAGCGGGGCCTTCTCTGCACCTAGAAATGACGTTGATTTTTCTAAATGTTAAGCAAAGATAGTCCTAAGAGCGCAGAGTGTAGAGGTTTCTTAATGCATGCGGCTCTTGTGTGGCCAGAGCTAAGTAATGAAGGCCATCAATCAGGAGAGGAGCGGTGCGCGACACGTCCTCTCTGGTCATTATTTCTTAAAATGTACTCTGCCGTCATCTTGTCTCATCTGGCAGAATTTGTCTAGGCTATATACACTTTTAACTCAATTATCTGATAAGAGAGACACACGACCAACAGAAGAGGTGCATTCAGGGCGAGTGGAAGGGGGAGGAAGTGGGGAGACATCTGTGACAACTGCATTGCAGGGAGAGGGCTAAAGAGCACATTTGAAGGAAGAGCGAATGACAAAGTAAATATCCTATCTGGGCTGGCATGGCAAGGGCCTAGAAGCTATTTTCAGTCTGTCTGTTCCAGAAGATCAAGGAGAATATTGTGAAATTCCTGAGCAAGGAAAAACTTGTTGTTACATTTAAGGGAGAATCTCCTCCATTTAAAAGCAAAAGATAAAAAAGCAAGAGCGAAGCAATAATTACTTCTGAGTTTGTGAGATCAGCTAATTAAATCTTAAAGCAAAAGTTTGGTAGAGGACTAGAAAAGCACGTGGGAGGCAGGACATTTATAAAAACGAGGAACAAAACGATGCACAAAAAAGGAATCCTGGAGAGATTTATCTAATGTCCTTGATGGTAATCAAAAGAGAAAGTTCTGTCTAAAACTGAAAACTAGACATCGACAAGGACTAGATAGGGACATACAGTCAGGAATTAGGCCACTGAAAGGCAGTGCCAGCTGAGTCTCATATGTGAACCAAGTGAAAAGGCTGTCTGCGTGTCTTAATTTTTCAGATCCTCTGCAGAACAAACAATAATCAAATGTGTCCCTTAATTCTAAGTCAAGATGTAGTTCTTTGCTTCTACTGTTTCAAATGCATCACACAGATCTGTAGAAATTTACTTTTACTGTTTTGTAAAAGTCATTTCTAATGAAGTGTTTTGTAGTCCAAGGATATAGTAGTAAGGGAAAGCAGAGAGGAAGTGGGACCCTTGTCATCTAAGAATGATTTTCATTTCCTCTTTTAATTAACTGTGTTGCTTAATATAGCAGTACCTTCTCATCCACATGTGTTGAAAAAGCTGTGAGACTCAATTTAACATGCATCTCCTCGATTGCAGTTAGGAAAAAAAAAAGCTGTAATGAAGAGAGGTATATTTTTAATATATGGACGACATGTTGAACATTTTGCCCTTTTCCCAAAGCCCAGGTTAAATTCCAGGTCACATGCAAAGTCTTCTTTACTTCCAGCAGTCCAAAATTATCTACCTTGTGCTGACTTTCTTCTATCCATCCATCCATCCATCCATCCATCCATCCATCTATCCATTACCCATCCAACAAATAGTTATTGAGGTTCATTAGCTGTTAGGCATTGTAATAGGCACTCAATGGTGAATAAAAACATACAGTGCCAACAGCCTAGATGAAATACCAAAAAAAAAAAAAAAACCCTTTACAAACAAAAGCATAATTCTAATTACATAACTTATGTAAATGCTATGAAGGAAAGAAACATGGTGATATTAAAGCTTGTAATAGAAGAATTTGATTTATTTAAGCAGTCAGGACACATTTGATTATTGTTTGTTCTGCAGAGGATCTGAAAATTTAAGACATGCAGTCAGCCTCCTCTTGAGGAGTTCAGAAATCATTTAGAGCTTCCAGAAGCTATCCCACAGCTTCAGGTGTGTGATTAGAGTTACCACCAATGACATCTATCATTAGCAGTTCAACTTGCTTACAACCTGTGTATCCTAGAGGTTGCTAAGATTCTATTTTCTTCTTCAACACTAGCTTATTTTTGTTGTCAGTGAAACAGTTATCCAGTTTCTGGAGGGCTAGTTAGGAAATACTTTCATTCAGCTGAGACATAAATGATCGTCCTTACTGGCAAAGCTCTGTTAGGATCTAAACAATAACTGTAGGGCACCCTTTTAGAGAAGATTCTTGAAACCTAGAAGTCCCCTTTTGCAGCCAGCAATCCAGAAACAGAAGGTTTACATTTTTGACTTCCAACTAACATTGGGAAGTTTGGTTGCAGTTCGAATGCGACTTCTTCCAGAGTCCCGTGTGGGTGACTGTGAAGTTCAAGGGGAGCAAAATTGGAAGGACTTGGCCTAGGGGATTCCCAGTGCTTTGTGGAATCTGCCTTGGGGAAAACAGTGTCAGTAACTGGGCTCAGAAGGACGAGCTCTCCTGTAGTTTCTGGCTGATCTGTGTTGATACGGGCACTTTCTGCAGAGACAGAGCAGTGGATCTCATGTCTGCTGCCCAGTGGATTCACAGAGCTTTCGCAGATCTTCATAAGCTCTTGACTCTCATTTAGCCAAACTATTCTTTCTACCTTATAAGCAGTATGGAGTTAGAGAAGGCTGGTTTCCAAGAGCCAAGGACACTGATCTGATGTAAGGTCCTCTGGCCTGCTTGCTTTATTTCCATAATNTGTTCCCTGATCAGGGATTGAACTTGGGTCCCCCTGCACTGGGGGCATGGAGTTTTAGACACTGGACCGCCAGGGAAGTCCTCTGGGATCTCTCAACCTCCAGGTCCTGGCACATGCAGTTCCCTCAATCCAACAGATATTCCTTAAACACCTACTGAATTCTTGCCTGGAGCTAGGCACTGGGCTTCCCTGATCACTCAGAAGGTAAAGAATCTGCCTGCAATGTGGGAGACCCAGGTTCAATCCCTGGGCTGGGAAGATCCCCTGGAGAAGGGAATGGCAACCTACTCCAGTATTCTTGCCTGACAAATCCCATGGACAGAGAAGCCTGGCGGGCTGCAGTCCACGGAGTCACAAAGAGTTGGACAGGACTGAGCCGCAAACACTTTCACTTTTCTTTCAGGCACTGTTCCCATTTTATAGATGAGGAAACTGAGCATCAGAGAGCTGTAGCAACTTGCCCAAAGCCAGACAGCTGGCACACGGTGCCACTGAGTTCAAGCCCCCAGAAGTAGCTTCAGAGCCCGTGATCACAACCTCTTTGCTCGGTTGCCTTGGATGGTAGGCTGAATAATGGCTCCCCCTAAAATGTCCACTTCCGAATCCCTGGAATCCGTGAATATTAACATGGAAAAGACTTTGTGCTTGTGATTAAGGATTTTCAAATGGTGAGATTATCCTGGATTATTACACTCACAAGTGTCTTTATAAGAGAGACGCAGAAGGAGCTTACCGACAGAAGGCAGAAGGCAATGTGATGATGGAAGGAGAGACGGAGATTTAGCGATGTTACCTTCCTGGCTTTGAAGATGGATGTAGGTGCCGTGAGCCAAGGAATGCAGCCCTAGAGGCTGGAAAGGGCAATAAAATAGATTCTCTTCAAAGCCACTGAAAGGGGCATGGCCCTGCGGATGCCTTGGTTTCAGCCTACTGAAGCCGATTTTGGATTTCTGGATTCCAGAAGTATAAGAGGAGAAGTATACACTGCTTTGAGCCACCAAGTTTGGGGCAATTGGTTATGGCAACCGTAGGAGTCGGATGCCCTTTTCCTCCCGGAAGAGCCGATTCAGCCTCCCAGGCCCCCAGTCGGGTGCTCACGCCAGCTCTGTGTTCCCTGTGATGACTCCTCACGGCTTTGATCCTGGAGGTTGCTGCAGCCACAGCCTCTCTGCTCACCCCAGCCTGAGCCTCTCCTCTCACTCCCAGCACTGACCTTGCCAGGGTGGCATCATCCTCCAGTTGCCCAAGGACAGGCCTCAGCTCTAGGGCATGGCAGAGGAGGAAACTGAGGCTCATAGAGGGTCAGTGCATGCCCAAGGTCACACAGCTGGCAAGGGGCAAAGCCAGATTTGAATTTGGGCCTGTCTGATAACAGAACTGGTGCTCCCAACAATTCCTCTCCCGCTGGACACTCAGTAAATGTCCCTGAATGAGTGACAAGGCAGGCAAACAGCAGAACTCCAAGGAAAACACATTACGGGAAGAGCTATGAGATTCTGAGCAAACTAAGGAAGGCTTCCTGGAAGAGGTGCCCTTGAAGGATGAGGATGCTCCAGGCAGAGAATATCAGATGAGCAAAGTCTGAAGATGGAAGAAGTGAGAGAGCAGGAAGGGTGAAGCACTGAGAGGAGCCTGGAGAAATGACATCAGGCCCAGGTCATGAAGGGCCTTGGGTATCAGGCTGAAGCCTGAGGAGCCCACAGAGGTCGGGGAACAGGAGGACAAAACCCCCCACATTGCTCTTTAGGTGACTTTGTTCGACTGAGTGACTTTGGGGAGGGTGGTCTGTTCCATTTGGAGCCTAATGCGATGGGTAAAAGCTTTGGGGTTGGGACTGAGACCAAGGAAATACAGATTGGGACGGGAACCAGACTCGAGAGCCACTTTGTGGCACAGGGGAGGGGGTCAGTGAGACCTGGTGACCTACTGGTTGATTGATTCCATACCCTCATCCAGTGGACAGAGGCTGGTGTCAGTGAACAGAAGCAGGGACAGTGCAACTGTGAGTCGCTCAGTTGTGTCTGACTCTGGCCGACCCCATGGACTGTAGCCCACCAGGCTCTTCTGTCCATGGGATTCTCCAAGCAAGAATACTGGAGTGGGTTGCCATTTCCTTTTCCAGGNGATCAGTAACTATAGGGATCATTCCCGCCCCTACAGCAGCAAAGTGGAACAGATTAGAGCTTAGTTTCCGCATCTGAGGCTGCTACTTAGGGATCAAGCTGTGTGAGTCAGGAGCCCAGGAAGTGAGGCTCATCAGCCATCACCGCAGAAAGTCCCACCAGAAGGCAGAACTAAGAGCTTCTCCCTTCATTTCACCTTCCAACCTAACAAAGAGCCAACTGACAAGGGAGCTCGGGAATTTAAGAAACATGATGTGAGGGTCCCCACCTCCAGTGGTATAGAGGAGACAACGGAACAGTGATTATGGAGTCGAGAGAGAACAGACGCTGTCTAGCACTGCATGTCCTGACACAAGAATCTGTTAAGAATCCCCCTCCATGGTCCCTACCCTGAGTATTCCATTAACTAAAGACATGGGGGACACTCGTGGACTTGTTTCCATTTTCTTCAGCATTGGCTACATACATGGTCATGTCTACTCCTGAGAAATAGGGAATTACTCTTAAGTATATACTGGTAATAAATGAGAGAAAGTTGAAACTGTTAGGTAGAATAGGAAAAAGGAGTCCAGAATGGCAGTGGCTAAAAGATAAGGAAGGGAAAAGCCCACAGAAATAAAACAAAGGAAGGTCCGAGGACTGGAATGAGGACCTCAGGTAGNGTATATACTGGTAATAAATGAGAGAAAGTTGAAACTGTTAGGTAGAATAGGAAAAAGGAGTCCAGAATGGCAGTGGCTAAAAGATAAGGAAGGGAAAAGCCCACAGAAATAAAACAAAGGAAGGTCCGAGGACTGGAATGAGGACCTCAGGTAGAACAAACAGCATTTCTGGCTAGCCCAGTTTACATAGGGCAGGCCCAGGGGGAGGAGGAAAAAAAAAAAATTTAAAAAGAGGAGCCAAAGGGCTGGGGGTCTGTCTCTCTCTTCTCTTCGCATCTTTTGGGTAGGCATCCCCTTACGCCTCGAGGACGTATTTTCCTTTACTTGCTAAATAAAACTGAGCTGTAACATAGAGCTGTAATACTGGTCCATCTGAGAGCTGTAACACTGGTCTGTCGCTTCAAATTTTTGTTGTGACAGACAGAACCGAGGAAATTACACACTCCCCCAACAGGACAAATAGGAGAGATATGGGTTTAGGAAAAAGCCTTTAAAAACAAGCTGAGTAGTAATTATCTGCTGCTGCTGCTACTGCTGCTAAGTCGCTTCAGTCGTGTCCAACTCTGTGCGACCCCATAGACAGCAGCCCACCAGGCTCCCCAGTCCCTGGGATTCTCCAGGCAAGAACACTGGAGTGGGTAGTAGTTATCTAGAAAAATAAAATTCCCCTATTCCCAACCTATTCTTTACCAACACAATCTTTTTTTTAAAATCCCCTTATTTTATACATTTATGCTTTTTATTTTTTTAGGTCACCACGTCTGCTTCACTCCCACTACTAAAAGATTTAAGAAGAAAATGAATTCTATTTTTCCAACCCAACAGTTTCTAATACGGAAATATGACAAAGCTAACTCTATTAAACAGCTATTCAGGTTGTTCAAATATGCTCTGTTGCACATACTGGGGTAGGACAATAAGATATATCTCTTTCAAATGGAGATTAAATAGCTCAAGATTAGAGAACAATAACAACTGGAAAACTCAGTCGGAGAACAAAAATAGATACATAGCCAATGAGAGTAGACTGGATTTTCAATTTAATTTATGAAAGTGTTCTGTTTTTCATAAAAATGATTGCATTTGTTGATCTTTAAAAGATTAAAATAGAAATGTAAAAGTTGAAGAAAAAGCAGTACAAATACTTTATGCTTTTACTTTTCTATCTCCTCTGTGTGACATTTGATTTTTAAAGGCAGTACACACTAGTGGCCCACAAATATTCAATATGCTTTAGGATATTGCCTGGAAAGTCCCATGGACAGAGGAAACTGGTGGGCTACAGTCCATGGGGTCACAGAGTCGGACACAACTGAGTGACTGAGCACAGCACACATCTTAAATAGTACTGCATGTCACTTGATTGAAAATTTAGACTGACAAATCAGGAGATGTCAAAACTTAAAGCAAAATTCTGATCAATTAATTTATAAAGTTATAAAAGCAGCCTGTAACTACAACTTTGGGGGCAGTTTGCATGTCATTGCTCTTAGTAGACATATTTTTGGAGTAGTAAATATTGCACCATAAAGCTCCTCTCTGATGTGATTTCCACACAAAAGAATAAGGCCCACAAGACCCTTTTCTTAGTTGTTTCCTCCTGGAATGCTCTTCCCCTAGACACCCATCTAGACAACTTTTTCACTTTATTCAAGACCAGTTGCCTCATTCACTTTATAATAGTAGCTAACACTTTCCTAACAGCAGGAGTAGTATGATATCAATTATCCAGAAAGGGCAATTTCAATAGACAATATTTTATTTATTTTTATTTATTCATTTTTTTTTTTTAGTTTTGAAACTGTCTTTAATATTACTTTCTTTTTTGTTTGTTTGTTTGTTTTTATTTTTATTTATTTATTTTTTTAATTTTAATTTTAATTTTTTCATCTCAGGTATACATGAGTTCCCAATCTTGAACCTTAAAATCTTGAATCTTAAAATAGACAATATTTTAAATGTAACTTGTTCACAAAATTCAAAAGATACAAGAGGATGTGGTGAAGTTTTCCTTCTAACCCCATCTCATGCTCTCCACTGTCATCTCTTGACACCAGCAAAAGCAATGAGATCTAGGAATACAGTCTATACATAAGTAGTGCATCTTGCCACAGGATGAAGCTCACAGATTGATTCTCTGTTAATACAAATATGGAGAGTTTACATTCTCGCAGGACCCATGTTGCTAAGATATTTTAATGGGCTAGGATATTTCATTTTCTATCTCATGTGAATAATTAAAGAAACTCTAAAGTACCAAGACATTACCCTGTGATGTGAAGTGAGCATTGTTCTTCGGAGAGCAGTAACCAACTCCTCAATGTCTGAGAACCCCTCATGGAGAAGAACATCCATTTGTATGTCTATTTTGTTTAAGGGCTGTATTAGTAAGGATTTGTTGTCTGCAAACTGACCCAGGAAAGCAGGTAGTGTACTTCAAAGNATTACCCTGTGATGTGAAGTGAGCATTGTTCTTCGGAGAGCAGTAACCAACTCCTCAATGTCTGAGAACCCCTCATGGAGAAGAACATCCATTTGTATGTCTATTTTGTTTAAGGGCTGTATTAGTAAGGATTTGTTGTCTGCAAACTGACCCAGGAAAGCAGGTAGTGTACTTCAAAGCCCGAGAGCCAGGTACCTGATGGTATAGATTCTGGTCTAGGTCTAAAGACTTGTTCTCACTGGAGTGCTGAGGATAGATCCATGTTCAGTTGAAGTCATGAGGTAGAGAAGACTAGAATCCAACCTCCTTCTGCCTTTTGTTCCATTCAGACCCTCCGAGGATTCAGCCATACACACCCAAGCTGGGGAGGGCCATCTGCTTTATTCAGCCTACCAATTCAAATGCTAATACATTTGGAAATGTCTTGTAGACATACAGAATAATGTTTAACCAGCCATAAGGGCATCCACCTTTTCATTCAAGTTGACATAAAATTAACCATCACGATGGCAAATTTATTACATTTATTAAACTTTTAATAAATTATTGAAAATAATTTTCATAAATATTTAAATATAAATAACACATGAACAAGACCCAGTATACCCCTCAGTCAGTCTCTCTCATCAGGAAGCTTTCATAACCCTCTTATCCTTCTCCATCAGAGGGCAGCCAGACTGAAAGCCACAGTCACAGAAAACTAACCAATCTAATCACATGGACCACAGCCTTGGCTAACTCAATGAAACTATGAGCCATGCCTTGTAGGTCCACCCAAGACAGATGGATCATGGTGGAGAGTTCTGACAAAACGTGGCCCACTAGAGAAGGGAATCACAAACCACTTCAGTATTCCTGCCTTGAGAACCCCATGAGCAGTATGAAAAGGCAAAAAGATAGGACACTGAAAGATGAACTCCCTAGAGCAGTAGGTGCCCAATATGCTACTGGAGATCAGTAGAGAAATAACTCAGAAAGAATGAAGAGATGGAGCCAAAGAAAAACCAAAACACAGTTGTGCATGTGACTGGTGATGGAAGCAAGGTTCTATGCTGTAAAGAGCAATATTGCATTAGAACCTGGAATGTTAGGTCCATGAATCAAGGCAAATTGGAAGTGGTCAAACAGGAGATGGCAAGAGTGAACGTTGACATTTTAGGAATCAGTGAACTAAAATGGACTAGAATGGGTGAATTTAACTCAAATGACCATTATATCTACTACTGTGGGCAGGAATCCCTTAGAAGAAATGGAGTAGCCATCATGGTCAACAAAAGAGTCCTAAATGCAGTACTTGAGTGGAGTCACAAAAACGACAGAATGATCTCTGTTCCTTTCCAAGGCAAACCATTCAATATCACAGTAATCCAAGCCTATGCCCCAACCAGTAATGCTGAAGAAGCTGAAGCTGAATGGTTCTATGAAGAACTCCAAGACCTTTTAGAATTAATACACAGAAAAGATGTCCTTTTCATTATAGGGGACTGGAATGCAAAAGTAGGAAGTCAAGAAACATCTGGAGTAACAGGCAAATTTGGCCTTGGAGTACAGAATGAAGCAGGGCAAAGGCTAATAGAGTTCTGCCAGGAGAAGGCACTGGTCATAGCAAACACCCTCTTCCAACAACACAAGAGAAGACTCTACACATGGACATCACCAGATGGTTAACACCAAAATCAGACTGATTATATTCTTTGAACCCAAAGATGTAGAAGCTCTATACAGTCAGCAAAAACAAGACCGGGAGCTGACTGTGGCTCAGATCAAATCTTCTTAAGGCCAAATTCAGACTTAATTTGAAGAAAGCAGGAAAACCACTAGACCATTCAGGTATGACCTAAATTAAATCCCTTACAATTTTACAGTGGAAGTGAGAAATAGATTTAAGGGACTAGATCTGATAGTCAGAGTGCCTGATGAACTATGAATGGAGGTTCGTGACATTGTACAGGAGACAGGGAGCAAGAACATNATATTCTTACATACATAATGGGCTTGTTGTGTTTATTAAATTGCTTATAACAGTTTCTGGCTATTTGAAAAATATTACTTATATGGAAAAATTCTCTGGCTTAATGTTTTAAATCTGATAATGATTTTTGTACTTTGTCAATTATATTTTAAATTTCCAAAACCTCTTTCATGTTTTCTCATCATTCCTTTTTCACGGGATACTGTTCATGGTTTTAGGTATAATAATATCTTCTCAAATTTCTCTGAAGCTATTAACTTGACATTCTTTTTCCAGAACAATCTTAATTTATTTCTGAGTGATTCTCAAAATGTGTTTATTTTCTTTTGTTTTCATTTAGAGGTCTTTCCTAAAAGTCTTGGTGAGCATTGTCAATGGGTCATTTTGTATTTCAGAACGTGATCATATAAAGGCTATTCTTGGTCCCTGTGAAATGGAGTGATACATTTTAGTGCACACTGTGACTTCAGAAGGAGTAGGCAAGAAGATAGTCTTTATGTTGAATGGCCCCGAAAATCAGCTATTCTGTTTTCAGACCTTTCATTAACGCCCTGTCTTCATTCCCTCCATCAGGCCTTGACTCTGAAACTTTGCCAAGCTTCCACTGGGCAGGCTGTTTGTGTCTTTGGTGGCAGCACAGAAGGCAAGAGTTCCAGGTTCCAGTTTCCTCCCACTCAACCTATGTGGTCAACATCATCTTTGTCTTATTGCTTTCCAGAGACTTATTGAAATCTCTTTTCAACTTATATTCCCTCTCCCATTCTATCTGCTGTTATGCATGAATACATTTTTAAATTCCTTTTAAACTGATTTAGTGGGGACTTGGGAGGGAGAGGAGATAAATACAGATATCCAGTCAGTCATCTTTTGTGACCACTGCTGNATGTGGTCAACATCATCTTTGTCTTATTGCTTTCCAGAGACTTATTGAAATCTCTTTTCAACTTATATTCCCTCTCCCATTCTATCTGCTGTTATGCATGAATACATTTTTAAATTCCTTTTAAACTGATTTAGTGGGGACTTGGGAGGGAGAGGAGATAAATACAGATATCCAGTCAGTCATCTTTTGTGACCACTGCTGAAGTATTTTAAAAGGATCCTGTGGTTTACCTTAGCTCATTTTGACACACGTTTAAAAATTAATCTCACATTGCTGTCAAGTTCAAAGTATGATGCATAAAAGAGGAATATTAAACTATAAAGGCATTTGTCCTGAGTTTGTAAATACTAAGGATTATAGAGCACTGCCCCCCACTGCCTGTGCATAGCTGTAGTATATACCTTCTGGGTCTCAGGAAGCTCTTCCTTAGTGACTTCACACCTTGTTCAGTCTCCTTTTGGTTACTGTAGTATTCCCAAGAATGCATAATTTGGTGGGTTTTGGTAATATGAACATTTTTATTGTCAACCAATATTCTTTATCTTCCCTCCCCAAAGCCTTATGTAAACTCTCGCTGTGGATTACAAAGAATTTTCTGGGAGCGTTTCAGACAGTCGGGTACAGAGCTAGCCCTCAGACATTCACTTGTTATCTTAAATTTTATTTTCTTATTGAAAAAAGTATTTTGGAGATTTTCTGTGTGTGATACGTGGGAGATAGCATTGGAGGATGAAATGTCATGTTTCTTTTCATTGTATTGTTTGTTCTATAGGATTCTTATTAGTCCAGGCCCACTGAGCTCTTACCAGCTTTTCTCGCCTGAGCACCTATCAGCAGAAGGCACTTACAGTCCCACTTACTGTTTTGAAGGGGAAAAGGAGTCAGAGAGTGTCACATAGCAGAAAGCTTGGGTGTACTTTGCTGCTCCCACCAAAGGCTGTGTCCATTCCTGCCTTAGGGGCTTAGGGGCTCTCTGAGCATGGGGGAGTGGGTTGGGGAGAGGTAAGAAGAATGTGTAACCAAGTGTACTAAAAAGCTTTCTTATGTACCTACTCAACATTTTAAGTTGGACGTGAGAGTATAGTAGAATTACATTTCTTGGTACAATGTACACTGACTTATTTTTATCGGGGAGTTGCCTGTGGTGCTAACTCAATGACATACAAATAAAATCAAGAATGCCCAGTCTCTCTCTTTTTCTATCATAGACTCCACTCATCTTTTCGTCACTCTAAAATTCCCTGTCACAAAAAGAGGGCAGCCTCAGCACTGTTGTGTTTTACATTCTGGGCATAAAACACTCTAGATGACATAACAGTCGTTCCTTTTTTTCCCCTGGTGAGTCCAACAGCCACTAGAGGCCCTCCAAGTCTAGAACTCAACGATGAGCTGGAATGCTAAACAGCTATCAGCAGCTCTGGCAGCCCACAGGTAACTGTGGGGGTGATTAATCATTCTAAAAGCACTTATCTGCCCATCCTGTCCACATGGGCACATTAAACACCTACAATCTATTTCACAGCCTAGGTGAGTTTCTTTTCCAGGAGTACTACCTAAAACCAACAATCATTTCTGGGTTTTGCTTTTTATTACTTTCCAGAAATATTTTTCTCAATATTCTTCTGCTTCAAACCAAATTCTCAAAGCCTGTATTTATGAGATAGTCCAGGACAGAATTCAAATGTTCTGTCTTATTCTCCACGTGGGTTCCAATAATAAAGGGAGACAGGATTTCATATGCTTTATCCTTCCATGGTGGGGGGTCAAAACAACCAGATGGGTATGCCAGCGTTGTGTAACTGAGCCAGAGAAATACCTTTAACCCAGATCTTCCAAGCCAGGAATAAGAAGGGATAAAGACCTCCCTACTATCTATCACTTCAACACTGAGTATTTGTAATGACAATTCACTCTTCACTAAAACCCATCCCATCTCCAGAATGGCCCAGAGCAGACAGATCTCTCAGCAGGTAGTCAACTTCCCTTTTAACCCTTCTGCATCATGACAGCATTATCCTTCTAAATCAGCATCTTATCACATCACTACCCTGCATCCTCCCCCACCAGAACTTGGACGACTCTTGCATTGCCGTTTAGGTAAGTCCAATCTTTACCATCTTATTCAAGATTTCCTATTATTTTCCCTTCCAGTATATTTTCCCTTTCTCTTCTTTTCATTATCTTTTTATACAAAAGCTCATCTTTGCAAATGGCTTTTGAAATTCTCTAACAGAAGGCAATTCTGGAATGAACACTCAAGTCAGTTATAAGAAGTTCAGTACTAACAAAGTCCTGTGAGTGAAAATAAGCCTGAGCCAAAAAGGGACATTGGGATGGTTCCATTCTTAACCTACTTCCCTAATGAGGCTCTGAAAACCCCAGACATGGAAAATGAACTTGCCTTCTAGGAAATGGGTTGCCATATTTACATAAGGTTATTCATCCTTTGAGGATACCCTAGAGTTCCCATGAATCTGGAAACATTTCATCTGGTCTATCATAGTGGAACTGAAGAGTATGGCATGCAAATGTTAATGTTGAAAAATTCCATTATCAGCAACTTATTTTAGCATTCCTAAAAGAGCATATAATTTATGTATCTTAAGAAAGGAAAACATGGTAGACAATGTCCGTTTGTCATTAATTAGAGATACTGAGTCTATGACTAAACATATTACTCAGGCTGTGTTTCAGATTTGCCCAACTAGCTAAGTCACTTAAAAGAATAATGAGTTCAGAGTTCAGGGGAAAAGGTTTTAGATGTTTTTCATCATTTTAGTCTGGTTCATAAAAATATCATAATATCTGATCTCAACCAAATGATCTTTTAACTTCATCTTAGTAAAATAATATGAAGTACCTGGTTTAGCTTCTTTTCTTAAATCTTATTCTGGAATGATGCTTTCTAGGTTCAAAGGGTAGCAGCTGTTTTCTGGATTTTGACCTTGCTTTGTATAGAATCAGTCTAGATGTTTTGACTTCCTAAGTCTTAAAGAAAGGATCTTTCACATTAACTTAGATAACTGTGTGTGTAATTGATTCCTTGTACCTTGTTACAGTAGAACATTAACCACTTGCCTTCTAAGAATCCTCATTTTTATTCTAAAAGTCAAGGGTTAAAATGAGCTATTCTCTACCACATTCAGACATGGTGATCATAACAGGATATAGTAGTTTGTGTCTTCACAACCCTTGAAGCTGCAAATAGAAGGGAGCAGAATATGCCATCCCAAAATGTGCCCCTTTGGCATATGTTTGAGAAACTGCGCACACAGGAGAAGCTCTGAAAGTAGGGTAGAGATTATCCTTTTTCCAAGGGAAATCTTTAAGCATAATGAAAATTTATATCAGAAAGGAGGTCTATACCAGGGAGAGAGCTATTAACAGAGATAACTTTTTGCCTAAGAGATTTGTCCATATGCCAGGGCCACCTCTGTTTATCAAGCATTTTCTCCTTTCTGCTTCCCTGTAAATTGCTCTCCTCCAGTTCTCCTACATTTTCCTTTTGTCTTTACCTGAAGATGGCATCTAAGACGGTGGCTTGGGATATATCGGGGGCTACTCATTTTTTCCTGGGTATCTCATGAGTATGTGAGGTATACATGTTATTAAACTTCTGTTTGTTGTTCTCTTGTTAATCTTTTATTGCAGGGAGTTTCAGCCAAGAACTCAGAAGGGTAGAAGGAAATTTCTTTTGCCTCCTCTCCCACATTTAATAACCACTGAAAGAAATCCAATAAACAAAATTTATCATGATTAACACTAGCTGCTGCTTTTGTGAAGTGGTTGATGTTGCTGGGAAACTAAATGGAAAGAAACTAGAGATAACCAAAGCTTCTACATTTGCAGGTTTAGCATATGTGGAGGTAAGATTTGTTTCAAGGATTTGATTCTTTTTAGCTTGCTTTAATTTGGCTGGTTGTGAGATAAGGTATCTGGATACTCACTTTTAATAATCATATCAACATTTAGTGGCACTTTGGTGATGATTTATACTTGAAGCTTACTATCTGAGAAATTATTTAGAGAGCTAGCCTCAGAAAAAGCACATTCACACATGCACAAACACTCACTCACTCACACACACACACACACACACACACACACACACACACACTTCAGTGCAGTCTCTCAGTTGTGACTCTTTGTGACCCCATGAACTGCAGCACACCAGGCCTCCCTGTCCATCACCAACTGCCAGAGTCTACCCAAACCCATGTCCATCGAGTTGGTGATGCCATCCAGCCATCTCATCCTCTATTGTCCCCCTCTCCTCCTGCCCCCAATCCTTCCCAGCATCAGGGTCTTTTCAAATGAGTCAGCTCTTCATATCAGGTGGCCAAAGTATTGGAGTTTCAGCTTGAACATCAGTCCTTCCAATGAACATCCAGGACTGATCTCCTTTAGGATGAACTGGTCGGATAACCTTGCAGTCCAAGGGACTCTCAAGAGTGTTATCCAACACCACAGTTCAAATGGCTAACAAACACATGAAAAGGTGCTCAACATCACTCATTATCAGAGAAATGCAAATCAAAACCACGATGAGGTACCATTTTACACCAGTCAGAATGGCTGCGATCCAAAAGTCAACAAGCAATAAATGCTGGAGAGGGTGTGGAGAAAAGGGAACCCTCTTACACTGTTGGTGGGAATGCAAATTAGTACAGCCACTATGGAGAACAGTGTGGAGATTCCTTAAAAAATTGCAAATAGAACTGCCTTATGACCCAGCAATCCCACTGCTGGGCATACACACTGAGGAAACCAGAATTGAAAGAGACACCTGTACCCCAATGTTCATCGCAGCACTGTTTATAATAGCCAGGACATGGAAGCAACCTAGATGTCCATCAACAGATGAATGGATAAGAAAGCTGTGGTACATATACACAATGGAGTATTACTCAGCCATCAAAAAGAATACATTTGAATCAGTTCTAATGAGGTGGATGGAACTGGAGCCAATTATACAGAGTGAAGTGAGCCAGAAAGAAAAACACCAATACAGTATACTGACACATATATATGGAATTTAGAAAGATGGTGGTGTTAAACATGTACGCGAGACAGCAAGAGAGACACAGATGTGTAGAACAGCCTTTTGGACTCTGTGGGAGAGGGAGAGGGTGGGAGGATTTGGGAATATGGCATTGTAACATGTATGATATCATAAGGGAAACGGATTGCCAGTCTAGGTTCGATGCAGAAGGCTTGGGACTGATGAGTGGGGATGACCTGGAGGGATGGTGTGGGGAGGGAGGGGGAAGGGAAGGGGTCCGGATTGGGAACTCAGGAACACTTATGGTTGATTTATGTCAATGTATGGTATTGTAAAGCAAAACAAAACTAAAAAATTAAAATTAAAAAAAAGAAAGAAAAAGAAAACATGCTTTTAAAACAAAATTTGAATTCAAAAAAAAAACAAAAGCATCAATTTTTCATCACTCAGCCTTCTTTACAGTCCAATGCTCACATCCATACATGACTACTGAAAAAACCATAGCCTTGACTAGACGGACCTTTGTTGACAAAGCAACGTCTCTGCTTTTTAATATGCTTTCTAGGTTGGTCATAACTTTCCTTCCATGGAGAAAACATCTTTGAATTTCATGGCTGCAATCACCATCTGCAGTGACCTTGGAGCCCNTCCAATGCTCACATCCATACATGACTACTGAAAAAACCATAGCCTTGACTAGACGGACCTTTGTTGACAAAGCAACGTCTCTGCTTTTTAATATGCTTTCTAGGTTGGTCATAACTTTCCTTCCATGGAGAAAACATCTTTGAATTTCATGGCTGCAATCACCATCTGCAGTGACCTTGGAGCCCCCCAAAATAAAGTCAGCCACTGTTTCCCCATCTATTTGCCATGAAGTGATGGAACCAGATGCCATGATCTTAGTTTTCTGAATGTTGAGCTTTTAAGCCAACTTTTCCACTCTCCTCTTTCACGTTCATCAAAAGGCTTTTTAGTTCCTCTTCACTTTCTGCCATAAGGGTGGTGTCATCTGCATATCTGAGGTTATTGATATTTCTCCCGGCAATCTTGATTCCAGCTCGTGCTTCCTCCAGCCCAGTTTCTCATGATGGACTCTGAATCATGCTTATTATCATTAACTCTGTAAATTAAATAAGCAGGATGACAATATACAGCTTTGACCTACTCCTTTTGCTATTCAGAACCAGTCTGTTGCTCCATGTCCAGTTCTAACTATTGCTTCCTGACCTGCGTACAGGTTTCTCAAAGATCTAAAATATGTAACATTTGCCAGAAAGCAGGACTCTCAACTCAGTAAAACGTGAGCTTCCATCACTGGCTATTCAACATTAGAAAGCCTCATTACTAAATCTGATATATATTTATAAATTAAAAGAACCCCGAGGTAGACAAATAATTTATGTAAAAATTTTGGTTTTGCCTACAAAAATGATTGCCCTATTTCACTATTTCTTTAGTCTTGCTAACTCAAATACTTTATTATTTAGTGAAGTTCACCATGAATTTATCAGGTGATTAGCTAAAAATCACAGGTGTCATAGATTAATTTATATTTAATTGCAAGCTGCTTTGTTTCAGAAGCTTTCCACCTGCCCAACACATATACCTTTCCCGGTCTCCTCATCTAGAACACAAGAAGCTAAATTAAAATTACATGGAAATTGTTCACTTAAAAGTGGTTAAAATGATAATTTTTTGTTACATATGTTTCAGTAAGATAATACTTCAGTCTTTAAGATCACCTGGGGTACATTAAAACAAATAATAGAGAAGATAAACAAAGCCCCAGCCCTACCCTAGATGTTGGGCTTTAGTTGTTTCTGTTTGTAAGGCACCAGTATTTACTAAGTCCCACACAGATGGTTCTGATTTGCCTCCAAGATTACCAGTCTCTGATCCAGATGATTCCTTTCTCTGGCAGCCCCTATCCCTGGGGGCTGTCCTGCACACTGATGCTGTCAGTGCCTGAAATACCGCCTCACTCCTCCACTCCTCTGTTCCAGTTCCTCACTTGCTCCCCAATACTGAGCCATTTCCAACTCTTTAAACTGTAAGTTCTCTAAGTGGGAAAAATTCCACTGTGCAAAGCAGTCAATGCTCAATATTAGTTTTAATGCTGGGGAATTATTTTAAAGATTAAAAGACTGACACAGAATATGATACATGAGTCTGGTACCTAGCTTATAAAATATGTAGTTACTCGTTGAGATTAAAAATATTTTGCTTGGTGGACCATGTCTAGAGAACTGATACTCCAGCATCGGGGCTTCATTTTTGTGGGTTAGGGAAGTGGATCATTTCTAAATGCCTATCTGTAAGAAGAAGGTCTGATGTGGGATTGTCTTTCCTTTCTAATTGGACTTCTAACTTGAAGGAAAATTTGGTGGGGAATTGGTAAAGTCACCCTGAGAACACCAGGCATTTTCACAGTTTCCAAGAATGAGAAGCCTATTGTAAGGGATGGAGTGAGAATGCTGGAAATCAACTCTCTACTTAGCCATTTTCCTGCAATAGTTGTGCCGTAAGGGGTGTGTGTGTGGCTGTGTGTGCACATACACGCCCATGTGCACTTGTGAAGTATGCACCATAAAGTGGGAAAATACCATTTTAATCATAACTGGCTTCAGAGATTAAACAGGGTCGCTAAAATAGCAGCAAGCCTTTACTTCAAATTTCAAAAACCAAGCAGTGAGAAAAAACTTGCTCAGTTAAATATTAAAAAGTACTCTAAAGTTACAAAACTAAACCATCATGAGATATTGTAACATCAGAAAACACAGAAAGATAAAAGAATGAAGAAAAATTCAGTAAACAGACACATCTATGTATATATGTACACATATACAGTACTTAGTACATAGTGGAGATGGTATAAATTCATGAAACCATCAAACAATAAAACTATCGTTGTTTAGTCACTAAGCTGTGTCCAACTCTTGCGACCCCATGGACTGTAGCCCACCAGGCTCCTCTGTCCCTGGGATTTCCCATGCAAGAATTCTGAAGTGGGTTGCCATTTCCTTTTCCAGGGGAACTCCCCGACCCAAGGATGGAACCCACATCTCCTGCGTTGGCAGGCAGATTATTTACCACTGAGCTACCTGGGAAGCCCTAAACAATAAATAATGTACATCAAATACAATAATGTGATGTACTCATTGGCACAGAAAGAAAACACGAGACTCTTGTTTTATACAAAACAAGGTAGATTGATAATTTTGGAAAAACTCAATCAAAAAACGAGTTTCTCTCAAGGTAGTACTTTGTGGGTATTTTTAAATTTTCTTTTATTTATCCGAATTTTTAAAAATCTAAGTAATATAACTGTGTAAAAATGGTTTAGCATTTTAAGAAGGCTAAAACTAAAAAGGCTTTCTTTTTATATCAGAAGCTTATAACTCAGTGATAATTTATTCTGATACCATTTTATAATTACAGCAGAGTTTGCAGGGGCTTTGATTGCTTATAAAAATAGCAATCCAAGGAATCTAGAGCAACATCGGGAAAAAAAGTTTCCTAAAATCTCAGTGGAAGATTATATAAATAAAATAAATATTAAATTTGTGGAATAATATGAACAAAGAAATTATTTTCCAGCTGAGTGAATATAGTAGGTGAAAGTTACAAACCTTTTATTGAGGCATGGGAACTATAAACTAGGTTGGGAGGACTCATTTGATCAATATTTCAAGTCTAAAGAAGTAAGAATAAAGGGAAAATAAAATTATTTTTTTGTCTGTAGGCCTCTCTCTGCCCCTTTCCAGGGACAAGCCAGGAAAGAATGAAAATGCGCATGGAAGGACACTGAGGGTGGCGGTAAGGTATCGGCAGGAGTGACATGACCTGGAAGCCCACACAGGGACTGAGACAGCGATATTTCCCAGCAAGCCCCTGCTTCTATTGCTAAGGGAACTGTGTAAATCAGATAAATGCCAAACTCGTAATTCACCCAGACACAGCTTTTACACCAGCTAGGTCAATCCAATTATCTCAGAGCAGGGACAATGGGAAGAGTGTACGAGGACATATTAGGCACTTTCCACTGAGATGAAGAGATACAGGAACACTACCCTACCAACCACAGGGTGCCTTTGTAACTTACAGCTCAACACAGCTTCAAGCTCCTGTCCTGTAGGCCCCGAATCATCTTCCCGGGACCCTGGGACCACTCTCCTCTTGGAGCAAAAGTAACCTTTTCAGTAAGTTTTGTACCTGTTACATCTTTACTCAAAGACCCTTTCCGTGACTTGAAATGGCTGCAGGCAACACTTGTTAAGAGTTCGCAATATGCCAGGCACTGTTCTACATCACTTGTAATTATTACTTTATTTGATGCTCATAACCTAAGATAGGTACTGCTATCATTTCCATTTCACATATAAAGAAACACAGGCACAGAAATATTAGGTCACCTGATCAAGATCACAGTTAGCCAATAGCAGATGAGGGATAGAAACAAAACCTTCTCTTAAAAAAATCTTTTTATTGTGGTATGATGATTTGCAATTTTAAAATTTTATACTCCATTTATAATTATTACAACATATTGGCTATATTCCCCATGTTTTACAATGTCCTTATTGTAGACTATTTTATCCCTCGTAATTTTTATCTCTTAATTCCCTACCCTCATATTGCCCCTCCCCACTTCCCTTCGCCAACTGATAGCCACCAGTGTGTTCCCCATATCTCTTAGTTTGCTTCTTTTTTGTTTTATTCACTAGTTTGTTGTATATTTTAGATTCCACATATAAGTGATATCATATAATATTTCTGTTTGACTTATTTCACTTTCACATAGCATCAGTTCAGTATAATGCCCTCCAAGTTCATCCATGTTGCTGTAAATGGCAGAATTTTATTTTTTTATTGCCAAGTAACATTCCATTGGGTACATATGTGTGCTGCTGCTGCTGCTAAGATGCTTCAGTCGTGTCCAACTCTGTGCGATCCCATAGACGGCAGCCCGCCAGGCTTCCCCGTCCCTGAGACTCTCCAGGCAAGAACACTGGAGTGGGTTGCCATTTCCTTCTCCAAAGCGTGAAAGTGAAAAGTGAAAGTGAAGTCACTCAGTTGTGTCCGACTCTTAGCGACCCCATGGACTGCAGCCCACCAGGCTCGTCCATCCATGGGATTTTCCAGACAAGAGCACCAGAGTGGGGTGCCATTGCCTTCTCCACATATGTGTGTGTGTGTGTATATATATATATATATCTTCTTTATCCATTCATCTGTTGATGGACACTTAGGTAGCTTCCATATCTTGGCAAGTATAAATAATGCTGGTATGAACATTAAGGTACATGTATATTTTCAAGTTAGTTTTTCTTTTTTCTTTTTTTTAGATATATACCCAGAAGTGGAATTGCTGGATCATATAGTAGCTATATTTTTGGTTTTCTGAGAAATCTCCACACTGTTTTCCATGGTGGCTGCAGCAATTTACACTCCTACCAACAGTATATTCCCTTTTCTTCACATTCTTGTCAATATTTTTGTGGAGAAAACCTTCTCTTTTAACCACCACAATGTGTTGTGAGAGAAAACATTGTCTTAGCATGAGTTTATTGCTACTCACAAGGCTCTAGCACAAAATAGAATCAAATAAGTATCTTAAAATCTGACCAAATAGAACAGTCGTTTGCCTCCCTTAGGGTAGAGATGAATAGGAAGCGAAAGCAAAAAAGGATTGAGCAAGAATCAAGAGAGAGAAATCTTGAGCAATCAAAAGCAAGGCCCACAGTGGATAAAAAAACTGTGATACATCCAGACTGTAGAATATTGTTGTTGTTCAGTCACTAAGTCATGTCTGACTCTTTGCCACCCCATAGCCTATAGCACTCCAGGCTCCCCTGTCCTTCACTATCTCCTGGAGTTTGCTCAAACTCATATCCATTGAGTCGGTGATGCTAGTCAACCATCTCATCCTCTGTCACCCACTTCTTCTCTTGCCCTCAATCTTTGTTGGCATCAGGGTCTTTTACAAGGAGTCAGCTCTTTGTATCAGGTGGCCAAAGTATAGGAGCATCACTTTCAGCAAGAATATTGCTGTAGTATATTCAGTTCAGTTCAGTTCAGTCTCTCAGTCATGTCCAACTCTTTGCAACCCCATGGACTCGGCATACCACCTCCCGAAACTTGCTCAAACTCATGTGCATCGAATCAGTGACTCCATCTAACCATCTCACCCTCTGATGTCCCCTTCTCCTCCCATGTTCAATCTTTCCCAGCATCAGGGTCTTTTCCAAGGAGTCAGTTCTTTGCATCAGGTGGCCAAAGTATTGGACCTTCAGCTTCAGCATCAGTCCTTCCAGTTACTATTCAGGACTGATTTCCTTTAAGATGGACTGGTTTGATCTCCTTGCAATCCAAGGGACTCTCAAGAGTCTTCTCCAACACCACAGTTCAAAAGCATCAATTCTTCAGCACTCAGCTTTCTTTATAGTTGAACTCTCACATCCATACATGACTACTGGAAAACCCACAGCATTGACTGGACAGATCTTTGTCGGCAAAGTAATGTCTCTGCTTTTTAATATGCTGCCTATGGTCATAACTTTTCTTCCAAGGAGGAAGCATAGTATCTTGCTGCTAAGCCACTTCAGTTGTGTCCGACTCTGTGTGACCCCATAGATGGCAGCTCACCAGGCTCTGCCATCCCTGGGATTCTCCAGGCAAGAACACTGGAGTGGGTTGCCATTTCCTTCTCCAATGCATGAAAGTGAAGTCGCTCAGTCATGTCTGGCTCTCAGTGACCCCATGGACTGCAGCCCACCAGGCTCCTCCATCCATGGGATTCTCCAGGCAAGAGTACTAGAGTGGGGTGCCATTGCCTTCTCCTGAATAGTATCTTACTCAGCAAGAAAAAGGGAGCAACATGGGTGACTCTCAAGCGCATTATGCCAAGTGATAGAACCAGACACAAAAGAATCTGAAATCTTCAGTTTATATGACATTCTGCATGATTTGGCATGGGAAGCAGATCACACTGATTTCCAGGATTTGAAATGGGGGAGGGCTGACTGTAAAAGTATATGGACAAGATTTTTAAGTAGTGAACCACTGCATGCATTTATCAGAACTCTCATAAGCATACCCTTAAAAAGGTGAATTTTGCTGTATCTAAACTATAATTTTTAAGAGAATATAGGACTCAGAACAACTTCAAAATCTGTCTTAAAAAAAATCCTAGCTGGTTAATTTTGTATTTTTTAATGACACATCTTCACTGAGCAGCTGCTGTGCACATACAATTAATAGGGTTAGGAGAGCATCAAACAATAATACACAGTCCTGGCTGCAGGAAGTTCAAAGCCTATCACATTTGATCATGTGAATTGATTCTCTCCAGAGAAATCTGAGGGACCATAAATACAGCACAAAGTGTGCAATTTTTTCTCTTCAAAGGTACCAAAAAACCCCAAAAGATTTTAATGAGTATGAAATATAAATATTGTAATAGTGCTGATGTACTTAGTACAAAGTGGAATATTTCAGATACACCCCAGAGGTGCCCTTACTGAACAAAATTGTTCATGCATCTATTCATTTTACAAATATTTATTTAGGTATTGAGATGTAGTGGCTAGTTTTATTTGTCAACTTGGCTAGGTTATAGTCCCTAGTAGTTCAATCAAACACTGATCTCAGTGTTGCTGTGAAGGTATTTTGTAGATATGTATATTAAAGACATAATTAGTTGACTTTAAGTAAGGCAGATTATCTTAGATAATCTGAATGAGCTGGGTTTGATTCAAACAGCTGACAGACCTTATGAGCAGTGCCGAGAAATTCCTGAAGAAGCGATTCTGCCTGAGGACAGAGGCTTCAGCTTATTATAAAGAGTTCCAGCAAGACCTACATACACCTTTCAGATGTGTCTAGCCAGCTTCCACAATCACATAGGTCAATTCCTTTGGGGGGAAAAAAAAACGAGCTCTTGATTTATCTCTCCTATTGATTCTGTGATTCTGGTTGAGTTTTAACGTACTCAAGGAGAGGGGAGTTGAAAAGATAGACACAAATATGGTCCTAATTAGTTACACGATTTAGTGGAGATGACATGGGAGTAATCTAGTGATTACAATGAAAATTTTTGATGGTAGAAGTATAGGAAATATATTGGGTAATACATAGCCTAGACTTCAGAGTGGAATGGTAAGGAATATTTCGTAGATGATGAAAAGTTTAATTTGAGGGTTAAAAAACTGACTAGGAATTTAGGGTATGTGTGTGTTTTTTATAGGGAGGATGGTGTTAAAGCATTCTAAGGAGAAGACCTAGCCTGTGCTAAAGACTAAAGGCAAGATGGAGCATGGCACAGCGGAAGAGTGAAAGAGACTCTGCAAAGCTGGTGTGTAGAGTATGGAGACGAGAGAGGAAGATTGGGGGAATAAGCAGAAGTTAGATCATACAAGCCTGTGAGTCATGTTAAGTTTCTGGGCACAGGAAAGACATTGGAGACTTTTAATCAATGTTGAATTTCAGAAAGACCTTTCACGATATGATGAGGAGAATAGATTNCAGTGGGAGGGATGATATGCCCGATTCAATCTAGGTCTCAAGAGGCTTTGTGTGTTTCTGCTCATTCTCTTAGAACCTGGAAAATCTGTCATGTATGCAAATTCGAAACAGCCTACTTGATGAGAGACACATTGCTTGGTCCCCTTCCCATCCTCCATCTGAGAGCCAAACAACCCAAGAAGCCACTTTGCTGACTCGTAGTTCACCACAGATATTATGTGTGAACCCAAGAAAAACAAACACTACTCAACAAAGCCCAGTCCCAACTGTCAACCCACAGAACCAGGAACTCATCATGTTTAAATCACTAACTTTTTAGGTTGTTTATTACACAGCAAAGCTAACTGGTTCACTATGCACCTTTGACCTTGGAGCTTTGATCAGGATCACTATAGCCTAGCTTGGCATGGGGAGAATGGTGCTACGTGCCTACAAAAGGGCCGTGTTGACCTTAAAAAACTCAGCATCAGTGACCAACGAAGATGTCTAGCACCTACCATTTTGATATCCTTTCTGTCCTTCAGGGTTCTTGTATAATCAAAGGAGGGAGGAAGGGGAAATCCTTGCCCCTGTTTCTGTCAGATCAATTGATACTGAACTTTATAACCATCTTAATATGTGGGGACTCAGGTCAAACTTAATTTTAATTAGAAAAATAATAAAACTTGGTTCTGCAGCTTAGGTCATATTTTTAAAATAAGAAAATTTTAAATATTTAACAGTCCCTTATTTGAAACCATAATCTGTGGCTCAAACAGTAAAAGTGTCTGCCTACAATGTGGGAGACCTGGGTTCAATCCCTGGGATGGGAAGATCTCCTGGAGAAGTAAAAGGCAACCCACTCCAGTATTCTTGCTTGGAGAATCCCACGGACAGAGGAACCTGGTAGGCTACAGTCCATGGGGTCGGAAAGAGTCTGACAGGACTGAGCAACTTCACTTTCACGCTTCAGCTCTCCATAGATTTTATATCCTGCTTCTCAATCAGTATAGGAGAGATTACTATTGATCACATAACTTTATGGAGGAGGTTTTCGAATTCTGATTTAATGTGTGGTAAATTTAAATCACATATGATTTTTGAGCAAAAATTTGGTCAAGTTGGGCTTCCCTGGTAGCTCAGAGGGTAAAGCATCTGCCTGCAATGTGGGAGACCCAGGTTCAATCCCTGGGTCAGGAAGATCCCCTGGAGAAGGCAATAACAACCCACTCCAGTATTCTTGCCTGGAGAATCCCATGGACTGAGGAGCCTGGTAGGCTACAGTCCATGGAGTCACAGAGTTGGACACAACTGAGCGACTTCACTTTCTTTCTTTCTTTCTTTTGGTCAAGTTATGAGATAGCAAATCAGTGTTCAAGTCCATAGTAGTGACTGTTGAAATGTATATTTGCAAAGAACTCTGGTCTTAATGGGGCTTCCCTGGTAGCTCAGCTGGTAAAGAATCCACCTGCAATGCAGGAGACCCCGATTTAATTCCTGGATTGGCAAGATCCCCTGGAGAATGGATAGGCTACCCACTCCAGTATTCTTGGGCTTTCCTGGTGGCTCAGATGGTAAAGAATGTGCTCCCAATGTGGGAAACGTGGGTTTGAGTCCTGGGCAGCTTCTCTGGTGGCTCAGGCAGTAAAGAGTCTGCCTGCAATGTGGGGGACCCAGGTTCAATTTCTGGGATTTAGAAGATCCCCTGGAGAAGGAAATGGCAACCCACTCCAGTATTCTTGCCTGGAGAATTCCATGGACAGAGAAGCCTGGTGGGCTATAGTCCATGGGGTCACAGAGTCGGACACGACAGAGTAACTAACACTTTTACTGGCTCTGTTATTAATTAGTGTAATGCTACATGGTGGCTCAGATGGTTAAGTGTCTGTCTACAATGTGGGAGACCCAGGTTCAGTCCCTGGGTTGGGAAGATCCCCTGGAGAAGGAAATGGCAGTCTACTCCAGTACTATTGCCTGGAAAATCCCATGGACAGAGGAGCCTGGTAGACTACAGTCCATGGGGTCACAAAGAGTCAGACACGACTGAGCAACTTTACTTACTTTACTTTACTTGAGTCATTACTCATATTTGAGCCTTTATCTGCAAACTCAAAAAAAAAAAAAAGACCTAAATAAGCTTTAAGTTCCTTTGAACTTCTACTAGTCTTTGTCTCTCCTTCTATGTTTACAATTGGATACGTTCTTATTCAGAGGCTTAATTTACTTTTCCATAGAATATCCTTGAACTGATTACTCTTTCCTATAAATCTTTAAAGCAGTTACTAATGATAAGAGTAGGGCAGGCAGCTAGTCAGGTCCTGCTTTGTGTTATCTCTGCCCCTGATGTCTTGTTATCTGTTACCTGTTTATTTGATCTTCTGAACTAGTTTGAAGCCCCCTTGAGGATGAGGATGGTGTCTTATACTTTTTTGACTCTCCATTTTAAATTATAGTATGTAAACCTAAAAATAACCCTATAAAATTATTGCTACACTTAAAATTGATTATACTAATAAATTGTAACATACTTTCAAAATATCCTTTTTATCCAATATTAGTTAACACCCCTTTAAGGGCATCAGATGACATATGGTACTTTAGGCAGGTCATGTCACATTTTTGACATCTAATTTATAATGAATTAGATGGGAAGATTCAGTTAGATCATCTATAAGAGCCCTTCTTTATGTACTAGTTTGTCATTTTTTTTAAGGGCTGTGGAAGTTCAGGACATAGATATTTGTCATGAGGCTCATTCTTCTTAGCTAGACTTGGTTCTGAGATATATGCTTAGCCTAGAGCCTTGGATGGGCACTCAGCTATTGGAGGAAAGCAGGCTGACTGTCACAGGTGCTCTGGCTGGGTGCCCACAGCATGCTCTTCCATTGTCACCCCCAACCCTCCCCCCACACACACACCAAAACACACACATGCGTACTCCACACTGTTGCAAATCTAAGAGATGCTGCTTAGCTTAGGGCCACCCTCTGTTCTCAGAGTTAGTATGTTAGATTGACTCTTTTTTGACCAGTTAAGAGCCTAGTGGTAGCAAACTTCATATCTAAACTCCAGGTAGTTAAGTTGGGTCTTGATTATAAAACTGTTTTCAAATTTTGTAATGACTACAGAATAATTGTTTTAAAAATATAATGATATCTATCTCTTTGGAAGTAAGCCATGGGCTATTAAAACTGTAGGTCACATAGTCTTTGCACAAGATTACCAATTTGAAACTTGTAGCTGAGTAATAACCTTGTGTAAAATGTGGGGATTGTTGTTTAGAATTCTTCTGTTTTTCTCATAATTTGCATAATTATGATCTGTTTATTCTAAAATTATCTTCTGTGAGTTGGAAATTGAACATATACACTTTACCAATGATCTGAAATTTATAAGAAGCTCCTTCAAAATATTTCTAGTGCACCAAATAAATCAGTATCCGAAAATGTTGGTAGTTTTCAAATTTAAAAATGTTGTGTGAAAAGATATAAGTAACCCAGTAATTACATGACAGGACTATACGAAGTATCCTTTTTTCCAAGCAAGGTCAATAACAGCAACAAAGTCCAGTAAAACTTCTCTATTATCCATTTTAAACATATCATCTTGAAGCAATATTACCTTTTGTGAGTAAGACTATGGGCAAGAATCTGGGCTTTAGAAACAGATAATTCTAAGCTTAAAATCCTAGCCCAACATCTTGCTAGATAGGTGTCCCTAACCAAACATTTAGACTTTCTTTTCTTTTTCTTCTTTGTAAAATAAGGTAATAATGCTACCTTGCAATATTATTGAGGATTATATAGAATAATATAGACAGAGTGCCTACCACAGAGGAGTATTGAAGAAAATGATCTATCATGAGAAAATCATATTTATGCTATAGAAAGAGAGCATCATTTTTTTTTCCATTTAGTTGGAGTGAATTTATTTTTTACAAAGCACTTGACTTGTTTTGATTAGGTGTGGGTGGAGACATGGTGAGCAATAATGAGTTAAAATGATTTTTCCTTTTAATTAAAAAGAAATCAATAACATCTCGGGGATACTCAATTTCTTCCAAAGGGAACATGAGACAATCAATAACAATTCTTGATACAGACACTGCACAAAGTTGAAATCAAAGCCTGATTTAACACAGAGAGTCAGACAAAGGTAACAGGGCTCAGTCCAGAATACCTCCTGCTTGTTTGGAAATGATCCCCAAAACACCTAGGATTAGACATCCAGCAACATCCGTGCACTGTGGATTTGAGTAAGGCTTGCATGGGGGCCTAAGTGAATCCCTGGGGTCATGCTTACCTCTTATATCAAACCTCAGTCATTTTATTTTTTCACTGCAAGTCCTAACAGAGAGATGGTAACAATGCTAGAAACAAAGTATCTAATGCTATTTTTCATTTAACCAACATCATCATTACTATTTAATAATTAATTATCCTGGTTCTTGGCTCTGTTTTAGCCAAATAAATTGTACCTATTTAACTCATTGAGAGCTTTCCAGGTGGCTCAGTGGTAAAGAGTCCATTGCCAATGCAGGAGACATAGGTTTGCTCCCTGGGTTACGAAGATTCCTCTGGAGGGGGAAATGGTAACCCACTCGAGTTTACTTCCCTGGAGAGTCCCATGGACAGAGGAGCCTGGTGGGCAAACAGTCGATAGTGTCGCAAAGAGTAGACCCAACTGAAGGAATTTAGCACAGCATGCATGTCCTGTAATAGAGATTACCAGCTGTCTGTCAGTCCCTATTCTTTCCCAGCAGTCTTCCTTTGTGGCTCAGCTGGTAAAGAACTGCCTGCAATGCAAGAGACCCCAATTTGATTCCTGAATTGGGAAGATCCCCTGGAAAAGGGATAAGCTACCCACTCCAGTTCTTCCCTAGTAGCCATTTTATAGCAACTCCTGATTTTCAGCTGGGCACAGGTTCACCCAGAATAGGGATTACATTTCCCAGTCTCCCTTGCAAGTATGTATGATCACAAGATGAAGTTCTAGGCATCTTAATATAAGAGCAGTGGTGTATTTAAAGGGATACTGGGATGCATCATTTTCATCATCATTTCTTCTTTCTTGCCAGCTAGACTGTGGATGGAAGAGCTGGAGCTCCAGCAGACATCTTGGGAATGAAACTCATAGATGGTGACCTAATTTCAAGAAAAGATAAAGTGCTCTTTCAACTTTAGGGAGATAACTGAGGTCCTGTCCATTTTTGTTTGTTTAGTTTATCACTGGCTTTTTTTTTTTTTTTTTTCACTCCCTTAACCCACTTAAATAACCAACCAAGGCAGGAGAAACAAGACAGAACTAAGATCCCCCTAAACTTTCACAACTCTCTTTGTTTTGCAACTCAATTTTCAGGGGTTCTTGATTTACTCAAACAATAGTAAACCCACAAGGTTCCAACATTTGTAATATTTTAACATGTTCTGTAGTATCAGATGCTAAATTCTAAGAGTTTCAGAAGGTGATCATGATAGTACAAAAGATATAGGAAGTCCTTTTGAAGAAAGACAAACTCTAAGTGGCTCTGCAAATTCTTATCATTAAATGTCAATAACTATTTGCAGAAGGCTTATGGAAATGGCAACCCACTCCAGTACTCTTGCCTGGAGAATCCCACAGACAGAGGAGCTTGGTGGGCTACAGTAGGTGGGTTGCAAAGAGTCAGACACGACTGAGCGACTTCACTTTCATTTTCACTTATGTCTAATAAGCAACTGAGAAATATATTAATATTGGTTTTTATCTTTTAATTTTGTTATTAGTTAATTTAAATGAAATTGCTCTAACCTTCACATAACCTCAACTGTGAGGGGAACTGTGCTTCGACTGTGTTTTCTGAGTAGTTATAAAAACTATTTACCTAGGTGATATACCATTACATTTTCATTGATTGCAAGATCAGAAAACAGATTTCTTTTTAAAGGCAAAACAAAAAGCACAATCTAAAATTAATGGAACATTTAAAACATGGTAGTTTCCCTGTACATTGTTATTGCAATATTGAGTCAGTTATGAAGTTTTGAGATTTCTACTTTTGAAAAGATGTAGAATCTTTTGTAGAATCTTTTTCTACATATAAAAGATTTTAAGGCAGTATTTCTCAAATAATGGCAAAGGAGCACTGCATCAGAATCGCTAGGGTGTTTGTTGAAAATGCTAATTCTCAGACTCCTTGGTCACATCTAGTGAACCAGAATCTCTAGGCACGCCTTGAGAATACGAATTTTAGCACCGTCAAGAGATTTTCAAGTACATTTAAGAACCTCTGTTCTACTGCTTTGTTTAGTGCAATGAAGTTTCAAGCTGTTTTTGCTGTTGTTACTTCCATATTTCTGTCAGTATCAAGTTCATGCCTCGTCCATTCTGCCTCCAATAATTATTTTGACCACAAAGTGAAAGGCAAGAATCATTACTGCACTGATTAACATTCACTCTTGGGGAAAAGGGAGTTTTTAGATGAGTACAGAGAATATGGATAGTCACACATGTTTGTCAGTTGAGGGGAAGGTAAGTGTAATACAAGTACAGTTTCCAAGATTTCAAAACCATTTTTGAACCAGCCAGGGAGGAGTATGATTGTAATGTAAGGAATGACTCTCTGTTGAAAGGACAGGATAGCTTAATAGAGGTCTCCTATCTTGTTCTGTGACGGTGCTTCTGGGCTCTGGTGATGAATGTGTTCATTTTATGTGACTTGCTTTGGATAAATAACCCAGTCCCAATCAGCTCTCCAGCCTTGGGCCGGCAGCGGTTGTGTGTGCGCACTAATGACGGTGGAAGGTGCCCGGGGGAGGGCTTGGGGAGGGGCTGCCCAGTGCGATCGCTCCCCTGGCACTTCCTAAGACTCCCAGTTCTTTCTCTGCAGCCGGTACTTGAAGACTCCAAGCTTTCCCCTCGGAGGAAGAAAAAACGTCTATCTAGATCAGCTGTACTCTACTCTATTCCCTCGTTTCTCCCTCCGCCGGGCACCACCCCCACCCCTTCCATTGTGTAGTGCGTCTAGCTCGGCTTCCTGCGTGAGACCTTAACCTCACTTGGAGCAGGAGGGATTACAGAGAATTTCGGAACCTTGAATTGCAATGGAGCTGTACGGAAAGGTAAGCAGAAGGGAGCTCCTCCGCCTGCTCCGCGTGAAATCTTGCTTTCATGGACTTTGTGTGTGTGAGTGTGTGTGTGAGTATACTCGCGCGCGTGGGCACCTTCTCAGTGCAACTGTGTGAGTAAACCGCTTTATGTGTGTACCATTCATTGTCGTTCTCCCCCGCGTTTGCTGAATGAGATTGTAAAACCATCCTACTCTGCCTATGGAAATGTACAAACTTTCCCAATTGGGAATGGGGAGGTGTAGGGGGGAGAGTTCCAGAACACAGTGCAGGTTTCGTTTAGATTGTAAATTAGCACAAGGTAGTGCGTTTCCTAACCAGGAAAATCACAATCTAGCTTCGGAAGCCGATAGGTAGCAAAGAAAAATCTCCAGCTGAGATGAATGAACTGAGGTCACTTTCGCCTGCACCTTGCGAGGAAATAGCCCAGGAGGCTGAGAGCACTAACAACCAGGAGCGAGTCCAAAAGAGAAGGGAGGCTCCGCGGCCGAGTCCTACTGGAGAAGCAGCCCGTTTATATGCTGGCTTGCCGGGAAATGTAGTTTACTGCTCACTGGTTTGCGGGGAAGCTCAGCTAGGCTAGACCACAACTCCCAGGAGCACGCGGGGCTCCGGGCCAGTACGCGTGTGCAGCGCCAGAAAGGGACAGCTCCGGTGCTGATGTTGGAGCCGGTTAGCGAACCCCGAGTGCAGAGTGGAGCGTGAAGCGCCCGGGCTGTGCACGCTTGACCGGGCGTCCGAGCCAGCACTGTGTTAGCCAGGGAGAAAGGACACTTTGCGAACAATGAGACACGAAGCTCCCATGCAGGTGGGTCTATATAGAAAGTGTGGCCTCGGGAGGAATTGAGAGAGACGGTTTCTCCCTCGCTCCAAGTACAAACTGCGCCCGATCTAAGGGAAGGTCTTAGGCAGCCATCCGCCGGGACGCGGTTCAGACTTGGTCCTGGGGACAGAACCCCGCTCCGCGGGGCTGTGATTGGGGTTGTTTTGAGAAGGGATAGGAATATACATTATTTTCCCGGGCTCCACAAGGAGGATGAGAGTGTCTAGAACGTCAACCCGGGCAAACAAAAGTCAGAGGAACATGCCATCTCGTATTGGCATTGATTGTTCCTCCTGTCTTGCCTGGTTCGTGATCACGGTGCAGACACACTAGGTCTGGTGCTGCGAGCTATCTACTGGAGTCGGTATAGAGCAAATTCCGCTTAATTAAGAGCTCTCTAAGAAAGGAGAAGCCAATGTTAGGGTCCTCAAAGTCCCCTTTCTTCAATTAGGGTTCTAGTAATAATCAGCAAACACTTCAGGGCTTCACTCTTCCCAGAAGTATGCAAGCCCTTTATCTCTGTCCACACTGGTTTACTTCTGCGTTTCAGAGACTCTCCTCCAAGCTTTCCTGAGTACTGTGCCCATTTGTTTTCCGTTCGGATTCCTGTTTAAGTCACGTTCTTATGTTTGCTTCCTTTGACTCCCTGCAAAGGCGCCTAAGCATCTTGCTTAAGTTCTGTTTCTAAGTAAATATGAGTGATGCTTTCTCGTTTGTATGTGCAATCAGTTAATACTAAACATCAGCCTGTGTTCATTTATCAAGGAGAGTGATCCCATTGCGTAACAGAAAGGCACTTTATGAATGGAGAGGGAATGGAACACACTGTTTGGAACGTGTTGTCTCGCTTGAGAACCCACCCCTACTGCCAAATCCAGCAATATAAATGTTTGACTTTAACTTGAACTTAAAGGTTTTCCAACTGCTTTTCCTCAAAAAAAATCAAGAGCTTTAAACGTATGCGTCAATTTACTTTTCATTTATGGTGTGGGTTATGTTTGGGCTTCCCAGGTGGCTCTAGTGGTAAAGAATGAGTCTGCCAATGCAGGAGATGTAAGAGACGAGGGTTTGATCCCTGAGTCAGGAAGATCCCCTGGAGAAGGGCATGGCAACCCACTCCAATATTCACTCATGGGTTATGTATATTAAGAGATGTGTTGACTGTTCAGTGAAAAAAATCTGTAGAATTTTACTGTTTGTTGAAGCATTATATTAATGAAAGCTCTCAAATTGGCTTATGAGTTGCTGAAAACTTGATCTGTTCCAGGGAACAGTTGCCCCGCTGTGTATCTTCTAATACCTGTCTTTGTGACTTAGTTTTATGTTATAGACCTGATGTGAAAAGAATCTGGACAGACAATAAAGGTACAGGCTGTTGTAATCAAGATGTATTGGCTTATGATAATTTCCCTTTACTGGAGTTACTGCCAGGAGCCAACTGGCTACATTAATCATATTTGATTACAAGTAAACATTAACAGTAGACTTTAAAAGTAGATTGTTAGTATTTAACATTAACCCCATATATGCACTGAAGTCTTTATGTTAAAATAAATTACTAACAAATTGATCACAGTGCATCTTGATTTTTATTTTCTTACAGTAATTGCTTAGACCGTTCAGAAGGGTCGTCAAAATATTACAGAACTATATGAAATTAGTGCCCTAAGAAATATTTTAAATCAGTTCATATCAACTTTGTGGTAAGCACTGCAATTCCAAAGTATAGTCAGAACTTTAATGAATAATTTATATAAAAACAGGTAGCAAAATTAATTTGCTTCTGCAGTTATTTTCATATTTGGGATGTATTTTATTGATTGGACTTGATTTTTTTAATTAAAAAATTTTAATGCCCAAATGCTGTCTTGAAAAAAATTAGTATTTAGTTAGTATGTTTAAAAAAATAAAAAACTTTTTTCTGTAGTATATTTAGTTAAAGCACATTTATTGATTCAATTTACCAAGTAAATTGTTATGGTGGCCAACTCTCAATTACTGTCAGGTTTTCAAAAATATATAATGATAAGAATAAAAACTGTAAACATGCTTTATATATATGGCAGATATTGTCTTAGCACTTGTCCTTGTAAATCATAATCTTATTCCAGATGACTTTGATATATGAAAATGTAATCAGATGAATAATTGACATTTTTTCCATTTAAAGACAGAACCATATCATTTAAAATGCTAATTTACTTTTTATATTTTCTTAAATCAAATAACCTTTTAAAATTGTTCAATATATTTAAAAAAGTATTTGTTGTGCCTTTGTACATAGCTTGGTGCTCACTTCAGTATAGTTGTCTTTGATATATGCAAATTTTCTGAAGAATATTTCTCTTTGAGTTGATGCAAAATGCAGGATAATACCAGTAATAGTCTTTGCTGTCTGTATTTCCTTTGCAACTATATAACCAGGAATAGCATTTGGTAAGTGTTCCAAATGAAGGATTACAATTTTAACGCAGGAGATGGTCATTTTGTGTTTTTTCCTTTAGTGCCTCCATAAATCCTCAGGACCAAATGAAATGGGGAATAGCAGTGCTAATGACTTGATTCAGGAGCCAGATTGAACAAATTCCAGTTTATCTAGTGCTTTGTCTGTGCCAAGCACTGAGCTTTGCATTCAGATCTCTGTGTGTGTATGTAAAATATAAAACAATCCTAGAGGTCACCATTACCTTAATTACAAGCAGATAACTAGAGCTTTATATAATTAAACAGCTTGACCAACACGGTAAATTCAAAATTCTGCTAGATCTCTAGGAAGCCCATGTTGTTTCTGCTATTATTTTGGGTTCCTTAAGAAGACACAAAAAGGTGATATAAAGAATGAGCCAGGTTGATTTTTGTTTGGATCAGAAAAAGGAAAATTATCTCTTCTGTTTATAAAATTATCTTATATAAACTAAATCAAATATTTGAGAAGGGTCAGTGTTTTAAAAATGGCTAGCTCTTTGTCTTCCTGGTGTGAATTTCTTATGGCTTTACTTACACTCTCCAAGGACCAAAGTGGAATTCATTGTCTGTGTTTAAATGCTTCATCTTCAGTTTTGTCATCCACAAGCTTTCTTCACGTAAGTACAGAGAGCCCTTTAACTACTTAGGAAACTTCAAAGAAACACAACTACTGAAAGCATGGAGTAGTATGCCACAAAAAGGTTGTTTGGCTAAAAATGAGGAGGATTGAAGAAAGAGTATGCATGTAGGCTGAAAATGAAGTTGAGGTGAAAAACACAGTAGATATTAAACACAGCCATGCTGTATAACAACAACAACAACAACAAAAAACTTACAAAGAAACAAGACCACATTGTTTCATTTGTCTGTGCAAAGTCCATGGCAATCTTGCATTTTATTATTGTTGAATTTCTACCACGTCCAACTTCAATTATGATCCCTTTATCTTTACATAAGAAATGGAAGTTTAGTCCTCATCCCTTACAGAGACGGAGAAAAGCCCTAGTTAACATTGGAGAAGCAAGAACTTCTTTCTTACTTGATTTGAGCAAATTCCTAAAGCATCCACCTTTCTTCTGTAAGGGAAAGTGGAGGGTAGAGAGGGAAATGACAGTAAAAGCAAATTTCTATGGTGTAAGAATCATTTTCCTTTTTCAGGTTAAAGAGCTGTGGACTCATTACATGGCATAACCACAATTTCCCCCTGCCATTCTAAGCTTATATTGGAACTGCAAATTCCTTTCTTGACCAACATATTCCAAGAAGGAAATATGTTTTTATGATAAAAATTGAGTTTTCCTGGGAATTTATGAGCAGTTGCACCACCTGAAAAAAAATGTTGTATTGGTTAAAGGTCATCCAACAGTTTTCTCCATTTATCATTCACTAATGAGTTGGCCTGCAAGGAGATCCAACCAGTCCATTCTAGAGGAGATTAGTCCTGGGAGTTCTTTGGAAGGAATGATGCTAAAGCTGAAACTCCAGTACTTTGGCCACCTCATGTGAAGAGTTGACTCATTGGAAAAGACTGATGCTGGGAGGGACTGGGGGCAGGAGGAGAAGGGTAGACAAAGGATGAGATGGCTGGATGGCATCACCAATTCGATGGACGTGAGTTTGAGTGAACTCCACGACTTGGTGACGGACAGGGAAGCCTGGCATGCTGCGATTCATGGGGTCACAGAGTCCGACACAACTGAGCAACTGAACTGAACAGAACAGAATGAGTTCCAGAGGTTCTAGGGAAACCCTCTTAATAGATCATAGATTTTTACCATGCATACTATGACCTGTGAAGATGAAATATTGTAGATTTATTTGGAATTATGTAAATTTTTAGAATTTCTCATTTATTTATAGTTTTTGAGATACTTTTATACATTGAAATGCATGAATATTAAGTGAATAATTTGATGAATCTTAATAAGTAGATACACCTATGTAATACATACCACTATAAAGATATAGAACATTTCCAATCAATCCAACAAGTTCCTTTATTACTTTCTTTTTCCAGTTAATCTACTGATATAGTAAGATCACCATAAATTAGTCCTGTTTATTCTAGATCTCTAGATAGTTCTGTAAAACATGTAAAATGGACATATTGCAGAATATATAGAGTGTACTCTTAAGTCTAGCTTATTTTGCTCATTATAATGTGTATGGAATTCATTCATGTTGTTGCATGTGTCAATAATTCATTCTGTTTTGTTGACACATGCTGGTTTATCAATCTGCCTTATTTTTAAAATCTATTCTTCTGTTGATGGATTTCGAGGTAATTTCATTAGGGGCTACTATAAGGAAGGTTATAAATGTTATCCTATTGGTCTTTTTATAGTAATAATGTTTTTATTTCTCTTGGGTAGATACCTAAAAGTAGATTGCTGAGGTAAAGGATAAGTCTTTGTTCAACTTTATAGGAAACAGTCAAGTCTCTAGCTAGAATGGTAGTACCATTTCATATTCTCACCAACAGTGTCTGAACATTCTAGTGGCTCCACATCCTCAACACTGTCTGGTGTCAGTGGCCTTTTAAATTAAGGCCACTTTACTTGGTGGTTATGGTGTCAGACTGTGATTTGTATTTGAATTTTCTGATGACTGTGATGTTTAACATATTTATATGTTTACTGACCATTTGCCTATCTCCCTTTATGTAGTGTCTGCTTAGCCTTTTATCCATTATCAGGGTTGTCTTTTTATTATTTATTTGTAGGCGATCTTTATATAGTTTTTTTAAAAACCTGTTTGTTTCTATATCTATTTATATAGTTTTGAAACTAGTTCTTCAAATGTATTAAAATATTTTCTGCCAGTCTGTGCCTTGAATACTCGTGTCTTATGAGTGTCTTTGATGAGAATTTTTATTTTAATGAAGTTTAGGTTATTGGTTTTAGGTGGTGTCTATGTCTGGATTCTGTACTTTCTTTGATTTGTTTCTCTAAACTGTGTCCTGAGACCTTGCTACATTTATTTGTTATTTCTAGTGCTCAGTCGCTCAGTTATGTCCGACTCTTTGCAGCCCCATGGGCTATATATAGCCCGCCAGGCTCCTCTATCCATGAAATTTTCTGGGCAAGAATACTGGAGTGGTTGTCACTTCCTACTCCTGGGGATCTTCCCAACTCAGGAATCTAACCCAAGTCTCTTGCATCTCCTGCACTGACGAGCAGACTCTTTACCACCATCAATTGAAATACTTAAATTCCTTAAGATTTGCAAATAGAGGCATTTCTTCCTTTCCAAAGACCTCCTCTTTTTTTTTTTTCCCCCACTATTTCTTATTCCACAGGATAGAATAACTAGTGCAGTGTTGAAAAGTGATGAGCAGGAAGACCCGGGATCCACGGGAGGCGGCGGCTGGAACCTGGGATCCCTTAGGGACTCCCCGGAGCCATCGCTTCCTAATAAAGAATTAAAAAAAAAAAAGTGATGAGCAGGCATTCTTATCTTATTCCCAGTCTTGGGGGGAAGCCATCTTTCACCATTAAGCATGAAGTTAGCTATAATTGTTTTGTTGTTGGTGGTGGTATAGATATCTTATCATCCAGAAGTTTCTTTTGAGTCCTAGCTTGCTGAGAGTATTTGTTTTCAATACAAGTGGGTGCTGAATTTTGTCAAATCCTTCTGCATTTATTGCCACGATCACATGGTTCATCTCCCTTATTCTGTTGGAGTACATTGATTTTTAGTTAATCTGATGCTCTTTAGATAAAGCCAGTTAGTTATTATATATTCTCTGGATGCAATTTGTTGTAGACTTTTGCCTTTATATTCAAAATGGATATTAATATATGGTTTTCTTTTGGTGCCTTTATAAGGTTATAATACAGAAATTATGCAGATCTTATAAAACAAGTGAGAAGTGTTTGGGAATTTGCTGTTTGAGTGATTTTGTTGTGTAAGATTGATATATTTTATTCCTTAAAGTGTTTGGTAGAGTTTATCATTGAAGCTATTGGAGCCTGGAGTTTTCTTTGTGGACATTTTTTTTTTTTAAAACAAATGACACTTTTTTGATATACAAATATCTCTGTCATTCAACTACCTACACGCTTATCTCCCTATCTCCCTTTAGCAGAATAGCCTTCTCCATACCCCATGCTGAGATGTCTGTGGCCTAAGCTCTGGAACACACCAGTAAATTATGTTACATAATGAAAGAGTCTTTGCAAATATAAGTCATGCTATGTAATTTAAAATAAGATTGACCTGATTCTCAGGTGGGTCCAATCTAATTACCTGAGCCAATAAAAGCAGAGAATTTTCTCTTGCTGGAGTCAGAGAGATGTGGCAGAAGGGGGAGTCACAAGTTTGAAGCATGAGGATTGTTGGCTTAAAGATAAAGAAGGCTATATATCAAGGAAGTAGGGATCTCAGTCCTGTAACCACAAGCAACTGAATTTTGCCAACAACTTGTAAAAACTTAGAAGTGGAATCTTCCCCAGAACAGCCAAGTAGGAGCCCAGCCCAGCTGACACATTGATTTTCATCTTGTAAGGCCTCAGCGGTATGAGCAGAGGACCTAGCTAAGTTACCCTGTGTCCAGATTTCTGACTTATTAAGTTTCTGGGGTCCAGCCCTGGTGGATCCAGGGTAATTTGAAGGGGAGATGGAGTAGGCGTCCTAGGAAAAAGCTATTTAATTACAGATATAAAGAGAGATTAGAAAAGNCACATTCTAGGATGTCTGGCTCCAGATGAGTGATCACACCATCGTGATTATCTGGGTCATGAAGCTCTTTTTTGTACAATTCTTCTGTGTATTCTTGCCACCTCTTCTTAAAATCTTCTGCTTCTGTTAGGACCATACCAGTTCTGTCCTTTATTGAGCCCATCTTCATTAGGCTTCTTAAAGCAGAAATTTAGATCACTGAATTTAAATGTTTCTTTTTAAGAATAAGCCTGGTATTTACAATGATAAATCTCTAACAACTTTACTAGTTGACTCTCACAAATTTCTGAGTGTAGTATCTGCGTCATATTTTTAACTATTCGCTTCTTGTGATGTTCTTCTTAATCAATGGGTTTAGAGGTATATGGTTTAATTTTCTGAATACCTGCATCTTTTCCAGATAGTTTATCAACGTTGATGTCTAATTAAATCCTCTTGCTACCAGAAAACATATTCTTTAAGATTTCAGTCTTTGGAAAAAAAATTTAGGCTTGTTTTTAGGCTAGTGTGTGGTCTAACTTCATGAGCATTCCTGAGCTCTGTGAATGCTCCATGCAACAGTTGTGAAGTCGAGTGGTGTTGTGTTGTGTTGGAATATGATGATATTGCATGGTGTTGCTGAGATCATCTCTAACCTTACTATTTTGGGTCTAGTTATTCTATCAATTACTGAGAAAAAGATTTTAAAATCTCCAATTATGATAGTCAGTCTTTCCTGTTTTTTTAGTCCTTTCAGTTTAGCTTTATATATTTTGAGCATCTTGTATTAAGTGCACACACATATGTAGTGGTTGTGTCTTCCTGAAAAAATTTCCTGGCTCTTGTTATGAAATCTCACTTTATATTTTTAGCAATGCTCCTTGTCTTAAAGTCTATATAAATACACTCTTTCTTAATAGTTTCTCATGCATATACTCACACACACACACATATTTATGCCTGTGTGTGTGTGTATACATATATATATATATACATATAAATATATAGTCCTATTTTTACTTTCAACTTATATGTGACTTTATATTTAAAGTGTGGATCTTATGGTCTGAGTATAACTGGGCCTTGCAGTTTATCCATTCTAGAAAATATCCTTTAGTTGGGATTTTTACTCATTCTTATATGTTGCATTTATCAATATGATTGGATTTAAAACCAGCATTTTGCTCTCTGTTTTGGGGTCAGCTTAGGCGTTTGAACTAGCTTCTGAGATATGTAAATTTATACTTTTAACCAAATTTGAAAGATATTTAGCTATATGTCTTCAAATGTTTTTCCATCTCATTATCCCCTTCTTTTTTCTTCTGAAACTCCAATTACATGTATGTTAGACTTCAGATATTGTTCTACAAATCATTAGACTTGCTTTATGTTTTTCTTTTTTTCTTTCTCTTTGTCAGTTGTATAATATCTGTTGATTTATCTTCAAATCATTGACTCTTTTTGCTACCATCTGCAGCCTTTTGTTAAACCCATTGAGGAAATGTTTATTTCAGTTACTGTGTTTTTCCTTTCCAGCTCCGTGTTGACTTCTTTTATGTTAAAAATGTTATATTGCCAAGTGAAGACAGATAACACTCTTTTGGGAAGAGATATTTGAGTACTGGAAGAGCCTATAGTAGGATTAATTTACAGTATTGTGTAGAACCAAGAAAGCACAGTGAGCCTTTTATAGAAAAAGTGATAAATAATATTAGTGCTTTGATTATTCCTTGTAGATTTCTGGGGGACATATTTATGTTCACACTTTAATTTTTATCATTTAATATTTCTATGATTGTTGTTTTTGTGATACTATGTTTTTCTTTGTGTTTTTCAAATAGAAGTGTGGGCTTCAAGACACTTTCAAAAATTTGAACAAGGTGCAAAATTATAAAAATAAAATCATTTCAATAATTTCTTCCCTTTGTCAACTAATATATTCCTTAGCAGCTTTAACTCTGAAGAAACATCAATACCAACATGTTTCAGATTGGTTTGAAGCATTATGTCAGTCTTACTGGGGTCATGAAATATTCTTCTGTCCACTAAACAGTGAAACCATAGGAGTCAAGGTCCTAGGTCTTCAGTTGCCTTGTTATTGTTCCATTGTTGTGTCCAACTCTTCTTGACCCCACGGACTGTGGCATGCCAGGCTCCTCTGTCCTCCACTTTCTCTCAGAGTTTGCTCAAATTCATGTCCATTGAGTTGGTGGTGCTATCTAACCATCTCATCCTCTGCTGCCTCCTTCTCCTCTTGCCTTCAGTCTTTCCCAGCAACAGCATCTTTTCCAAAGTGTTGCCTCTCTGCATCAGGTGACCAAAGTATTGGAGCTTCAGCTTCAGTGTCTGTCCTTCCAGTGAATGTTCAGGGTTTATTTCCTTTCGAATTGACTGGTTTGATCTCCTTGCAGTCCAAGAGACTCTCAAGAGTCTTCGCTAGCACCACAGTTAGAAAGCATCAATTCTTTGGTGCTCAACCTCCTTTATGGTCCAACTCTCACATCCATAGTGATGTCTCTGCTTTTTAACGTGCTGTCTAGGTTTGTCATAGCTTTGCTTCCAAGAAACAAGTGTCTTTTAACTTCATGGCTGCAGTCACTCTTTGCAGTGATTTTAAAGCCCCCAAAATGAAATCTGTCACTGTTTCCACTTTTTCCCCTTCTATTTGCCATGAAGTGATGGAACCAGATGTCATGGTCTTAGTTTTTTTAATGTTGAGTTTCAAGCCAGCTTTTTCACTCTTCTCTTTTACCTTCATCGGGAGGCTCTATAGTTTCTCTTCACTTTCTGCCATTAGAATGGTATTATCTGCATATCTAAGGTTGTTATTTTTCTGGCTTTCCTAGTTGCCTAGTGAGTTGTAAAAGGACAGGGTCACCAGTTCCCTGATGAACTCTTCAGTAAGCTGATTGGACTGAGTGCAGCATTAGGAATTCAGCTCTGATAACCCTAAAAGAGCCTTGTTTTGTGCCCACTTGGCCACCTGAGGAAACCCTGAAACCATGGTCACTTTGCTGCTACACTCTCAGCTTTTCATGGTCTGGGAACCCAAATTACAAGGTGACTTGAAGAGGTGATCCTCCTCATAGTCTACCTGCTTTTAGTTGAATTACTTGTTATTTGTTGGGAGCGATTCAGATGCACGTCTGAGTCTCATCAACTAGAAACTCTTGGTAGCCAACAGGATGAATGGTTCCTGCTAAAATAGCCACAGCTTGAGGACCATTAAAGAGCTTGAGGAAAGACCATGTTAAGTACCGATTAGCAAATACGACCCCCACGTGACCCTTATCTATGGTGGTTGCAGTTAGAGGCAGTTTTCCCTTTGATTGTTGGATTCACTGAACACCTGTCAGTAGTAGGGCTGATGAAAGGCGACAATGGAAACACACACCTGTGCATGTGAGCATTCTTTAGTGAGTATGCGTGGGCAAGCTGTGTCTTTGTAGTAAATAATAATAGCAGTGGCATTAGAATGAAAAGCCCAGATGATTATAAGTATAAAAGTGGCTCTGTCCGTCATTCCCATTGCACAGTCTGGAAACACAACTATGTAGGCTGCTAACCCAGTTTCCTCGAGAATGGTCCAGAGAGTCCCATTGTCTCATAAATGTGTGGGTCATGGGGTTTGTCCCCCTATACATGACTGGAAGGGAAATGTCCAGATTTTGAAGGAATCTATAGCAAATCCCTGGAGGCATTTTTCAAGGGCTTAAGTATTTAAAACTAATATGAAACATCTGTAAAATGTTTAAAAAACATTAAATGAAGTGAAATGTTTAATGATGAAGTTTGTGGGGAAGCACATGTTAATATTAAAAGTTAGTTTTTATTTTCTGCATTGGAGACTTTTAGAGTATTTTACTAGGTGTTTTTATGAGAGTTTTTTTTTTTCCTTTTCTTTTTACCATATAGTACATATGTGGTAAAAAGAAATGTCTACTGTTAATGTATGTCTACTCTTTTACATATATCTATTGTTCAGCCTTTTTCTTCTTCTCAGGAAGAGGTATTCTTTATTTTGTGGTTTCAATTTAGACACTGGCCTCCTCTAGCTATTGGGTCCCTTTTTATGGAATGGAGGGAAGTAAAATCTAATTGTGGGTTATTTTTAAAAATGACTGATGGGGGAAGTCCAGGCCACGTTCCACAGAGCCTTGTGTGCGCTGAGAACAGGATGGCTACCTCTTCCTAAGTGGTGCCTTCTCCAAGTCTGACAGAGAGCTCTCCGTGAGTTGTATCACTGATCCTCAGAAGATTCTGACTCCTACCAGGGCAGAGTTAATTGTAACAATGTTTCTCAGAATTTAGCTTTTCTGGGCAGGCTGGGCATTCTAGGGTATAGACTTTCTGTGTCAAGTTAACATTCTGGCGAGATCTGCTGTCCCCATCAGTGAAAGAGATGGCTGGTGAAGATGGCAGCTGATAGCTCTAGGGTCCCCATGGATCCGGGACTCAGCATCAGATTGCTCAGTCTCCTTGTCCATACATCTTGAGGTCTTGACAGTGGGCACCTGCCCTGGCTTCCCTGCCAACACTTGTAAATCCAATAAATTCTAAACCTGACTGATCCAGAGAATCACATGGGGAGCTTTAACAATTTAGATCCCGGCCCCACCTTGAATATTCTAATTTTTCAGAATTCAGGAGGAGTTTCCCAGGTTTGGAAATCTTGGATGTAGTGAACATTCAGTTTTGTATTCCTAAGTAAAAACATGTCCAGCTCTAGAGAGCAGGTATGTGTGTGTGTATGTTAGTTACTCTGTCGTGTCTGACTCTTTGCAGCCCCATGGACTGTAGCCCACCAGGCTTCTCTGTTCATGGGATTCTCCAGGGAAGAATACTGGAGTGGGTTGCCATTTCTTACTTTAGGGCATCTTCCCAACCTTTTACCTCCTGTGTTGGCAGGCGGGTTCTTTACCACCTGAGCTATCAAGGAAGCCCGAGAACAGGTGTATGAAAACACAATGTCTGGTATTTCTTGCTACCAAGAAATGATGAGAAGACATATATATTTTATCCATATCTATGAGAAAGTTTTAAAGGATTTTTTACATTTTGCTGCTAAGAGAAAGGCTCTTTCATTTTTATAAATTGACATCTACATTTAGGAAGTGTGAATGTCAAGAATGTTTGATGACTTTTTACTTTTTTAGACTTAATTTTGTTTTAAAAGAGCTGTATATGGAGAAGATGTTGCTTGGCTTTGCAGGGTCTTGGATTTTCAACCAGTCCTCCTGATTGCACCACCTAGAAACATCTAGTATGATCTACCATCCCAGCTTGCAGATTTTAACACTGAAAGTTTCTCCTGTGTACCATGAAACACCTCAGTTTTGGGCAAACAAGTAAGTTGGTGACTCTAGCCACACCTTAGGAGCAAGACACTTGGTGTCTTCAATCCTAAGGCCATNGAAAGGCTCTTTCATTTTTATAAATTGACATCTACATTTAGGAAGTGTGAATGTCAAGAATGTTTGATGACTTTTTACTTTTTTAGACTTAATTTTGTTTTAAAAGAGCTGTATATGGAGAAGATGTTGCTTGGCTTTGCAGGGTCTTGGATTTTCAACCAGTCCTCCTGATTGCACCACCTAGAAACATCTAGTATGATCTACCATCCCAGCTTGCAGATTTTAACACTGAAAGTTTCTCCTGTGTACCATGAAACACCTCAGTTTTGGGCAAACAAGTAAGTTGGTGACTCTAGCCACACCTTAGGAGCAAGACACTTGGTGTCTTTAATCCTAAGGCCATTCCAGACTCGCCTGGGCTCTGGTGGACTTCCCTTGCAGGCCTAGGATTCCCCTTTCTCCAGTCATGCACCTCCAGATCCCAAACTTTTGTTGGCCTTTCTGTGCTACTTCTCTGTCTGGAATTTTTCTTTTGTGGATACCCTTTGCATTATTTTAGAGAGGTGTTAGCAAATGATGGAAATAACCATCCTGTATGCAAGATACTGTTTATTTATTGTGGGCTTTAAAAATTTTGTTTCTGTTGAGATAGAATTGAAATATACTGATAGCATTGTATAGCTGTGAGGTATGCAACAGTTTGTCTGGATATGCTTGTGTGTTACAGCACAGTCACCACGATCATGTTAGCTAATACCTCTACATATCGTGTAATTATCATTTCTTGTACCTGGTGGGAACAATAAGTTCTAGTCTCATAGAGACTTTGAAGTTTATAATGCAGTATTGTTGTCTATCATGTTATTGTGGACTTTGATGGTTTATCAAATTACGCAGCAGAGATTAGGTGAAACTTTACCTAAAACCTATGCCAAGGCCCCAAAAGAAGAGAGCTTCCCCCTAACTACTAGGAGTTAGTTCCTAGAGCCCCTTTTCTTTTTAAAATCTGTTAAACTATAGTTGATTTACAATATTATGTTAATTTCTGTTGAACAGCAAAGTGATTCAATTATATATATATATATATATATATATGTATATAATGCACACATTCTTTTCCGTACTCTTTTCCATTTTGGCTTATCTCAGGATATTGAGTATAGTTCCTGGTGCTATACACAGGACCGTGTTCTCTATTTCTGTGCGTCTGTTTCATAGGTAAATTTGTTTGTGTCATATTTTAGATTCTACATGTAAGTAATATCATATGGTATTTATCTTTCTGATTTACTTCATTTAGATTGATAATCTCTAGGTCCATCCATATTGCTGCAAATGGCATTGCATCCTTTTTTATAGCTGAGTAATATTCCAGTGTATATGTATCACATCTTCTTTACTCATCTGTTGATGGACACTTAAGTTGTTTCCATGTCTTGGTTATTTTGGATAGTGCTGCTGTGAACATAGGGGTACAGGTATCTTATTGAGTTATAGCTTTGTCTGTATATATGCTTGGGAGTGGGATTACTGGATCATATGGCAACTCTATTTTTAGTTTTCTTAAGAAACCTCCATATTGCATTAGTTTGCATTCCCACCAATGCTGTTCCCTTTTTTCCCACATCCTCTACTCATTGTAAGTGTTGATTTTCATTTCTCTAATAATTAGTGATGTGGGGCATATTTTCACATGCTTGTTGGCCACATATATGCTGGAGCTCCGTTTCCTTTTTTTTTTTTTTTTTTACCATTTGCTACTTGGATTCTGGGCTTCCCTGGTGGCTCAGATGGTAAAGAATCTGCCTGCAGTGCAGGAGACCCAGATTTGATCCGTGGGTTAGGAAGATCTCCTGAAGAAGGGAATAGCTACCCACTCCAGTATTTTTGCNTTTTTTTTTACCATTTGCTACTTGGATTCTGGGCTTCCCTGGTGGCTCAGATGGTAAAGAATCTGCCTGCAGTGCAGGAGAACAGATTTGATCCATGGGTTAGGAAGATCTCCTGAAGAAGGGAATAGCTACCCACTCCAGTATTTTTGCCTGGAGAATTCTACGGACAGAGGAGCCCAGAGGGCTACATAGTTCATGGGGTCAAAAAGAGTTGGACATGGCTGGGCAACTATCATTTTCACTTTATTTGGATCCTGCCTGCTTCTTAGCTCACTTTCAATTTCCACAAAAGTCTGGCCACGCCCAAGGGTTTCGTGAATTTAATTAAAAAGAAAAACTCTCCAAAATTATTGGGTGGCAGGCAGTGTCATAGGACACAGGTCTATGACCAGGTCACATGACCACTGGCCACATTCCCCTCCCCAATCTCTCCAGACTACAAGACACTTCTATCTGCACACAGGTATGCAGAGTGTCAGCTTCTATCACGAAGTGTTTTGATGACTGCTCTTTGTTCCATGCCATAATAGTAAAATGAGAGAGTAAACATAAGGTGTTCATTTTGCTAATTATTAAGCTGTACAGAGTTGAGGTGTTGGGTATCAAAGTCTCTTGCACTCTAGAGTTAGGAAATGAGAGGGATTATGTCCTATAAAATTAACCATTTCCATTTCAGAGAGCAACACAAGTAAGAATTGAGAGAAGGTGAGTGGCTTCTGTATCATTTCAATATAACAAGAGGAATAAGAAAGGTGATGATGGATGTTCTATTCAATGACTTTACACATGCCAACAATTTTACTTTGGTGATTTCACTATCATTCCTATTTTCTAGATGAGGAAATCGTAGCTTATGATTGTTAAAACAGAAACCTTGCCCAAGTTTGTACAAGTAGAAGACCTAGGATTCCTTCTCAGGCAACCTGACCCAAGAGCATGTGCTCTTTACCTATATCCACATCACACCAAGAATGTGGAATGCTCTTTTTCACAGATGTGTCTGCTGCACATAATTTCAGAGCTGGCAGTAAAGAAGTACAATGGTGTTTCTGTTTTCATGCTTTGATTATAAAGCTTGGATTACCAGCAGCTATGTGTTCCCCAGCTCTCTAGGACTGCACTAATGACCCTCTGGCTTCAGCATCCATGAAGATATGCAGGGGTTACTGGGCTGAGCTCTGCTTCATTGCAGCTGTCAGCACTGAATCGCTGGAGTGGGGAGAGCTCTCCCAGCCACCACGGTTCCCTTCACCGGAGATCATGCTCACAGTCTTCTCTCTGTGATCTGAACATCCCCTTCTCCCTCTGCTTCACAGCCCTGTGCAGGCTCTCCCTCACCAGGAACCCTCTGTAACACACCAGGAACCAGGAGTGAACTACAGCTTGGGCTGAGAACACTGGTTCTCTGTGTTTGATACTAATAGGAGCCATTTTTACAGGCTTTAATAAAGTTCATTTCCTTTTTCTGGACGCTGTGGTAACAAACATCTATAGATTTCAAAGGAGGTGCGAAAAGTATTACAATGAATTTTCAAATATATCAAGTTTAGCTCTTTCCTCTCTTCAACAGAGGAATGGATTTTTTTTTTTTCTAGAAGTGGGAAAAAGAAGGACCCATACCTCTTTCAATATTCTCTGTGATTGAAACTTGTTGGTTTGATGAAGAGAAGAGTGAAATAGCTGAGCCTGCATGTCTGTAATTCTTTCTTTTAATATAAATTTATTTATTTTAATTAAAATTTGTTGGCGTATAGTTGATTTACAATGTTATATTAGTTTCAGGTATACAGCGTAGTGATTCAGTTATACGTATATTCATTTTTTTTTCAGATTCCTTTTCCATTTAGGTTTTGCAGAATATTCAGTAGAGTTCTCTGTGCTATACAGTACATTATAACCCATCTGCTCCAGGTCATGAAGATTCAGTCAGTATATGGAGAAATCAGGATATCCTATTGAAAAACAGGGACCCCCCCTTCTACTTTAGCTCTTTTTGGATACTCTTAATTTTGTCTTTAAAGTGGGGATAATGGCTTCAAGTTTCCTGTTCAGTATAGAGGGACCTTGGAAGTGGTCACTCCTATCCTCATATAAGAGAAAAGCTGAACAAATTGAAAATTAACAACTGTTCTTAGATACATCAGATAATTGAGGTCACAGGGGAAAATGCTGCCACCAGACTGGGGAGAATCACAATTTACTGGAATAGAAACCTCCATGGGGAGCAGTACTATGGGAGGAAAGCCTAAATGTAATTGATGAAGAAAACGTAGCCTAATTAACCTCCAATTAAAATAAATAAATTTATATTAAAAAAAAAAAGAAAATGTAGCCTATAGCTGATGAATTGCTAGAGGTGCCATGTGGACAAGTCTAAGAGATAAAAACTCCAGGGGGCCTCACACAGTTTTGAATTTTACCTCCAAGAGCTCTGCTAAAACTCTCATAGTTAAGGTTGGGAAAAAAAATTCCCTTATGCGTCTATCAGGGGCTGAGGAAAGGTAGCCTTTCTGAAATACACTCAGGACATTCAGTTCCTCTAACACGGGGGTGCTAACAGTTAGATATTGATATCTGGGGGGCAGTGAAGGGATGAGATGTGATAATACGTGTAAAGCACATAGTCGAGTGTCTGTAAGAGCTGCTGTTAAAGTTATTTTACCATTTTCCCGTGCATCCGCGATGTGTTATCCACAGATACTAAAGAAGCTATGCATGGAATAAAGATCTGGATGCAGTCTGCAAGAATTTCTGTGAAACTGAGCTTAAGGAATATCCTTAAAACTTAGAGCAACTTGCATCTTGGAAGTGTAACTATAATTTGGTGTACCATCATATACATTCCCCAGGAGTCCTATGAAATAGTAATTCATTCCCTTCCAACATAAAGAGACGAGACAATTTTCCAATGCTACTTTACTTCCTAGGTCCTTTACTTCAGAAACCAGGATTAGAAAAGCCACTATTTACCCTCTAGTGTCCTGGCAACTTCCAGTTCCCTGGACAGCATCTTTTCAGCTCAGTGGTGATGGGTCTGCAGTGACATGGATAGTGTTTATTGCTTTTCAACTGGCTCTCGCCAGAGCAAACAGTAGCAGACACACAGAGAAATGGTTGGCTGGAGACCGCAAAGAATATCACAGTTACAATCCATTCTAAAGAGACAAACACAGAGGCAGGCAAACCAAGCACAGAGGAGCCCTTTGCCAGGAGAAACCACCAGGGGCCAGGTGACAGGTGTTTGAAAATCCTGTTTTAATATTTTCCTTCTTGTTTTTTAAAATTTAGTCTTTCCTTTGGAAATCTCAGAAATAATTCCTTTTATTACCCTTTTCTTTTCCCTCAGGTAACAACTGAGATTTGAAACTAATTTATGTATTTCCATACTTCTCATATATAAGGCCCATCCTTACTTTTACTCTTCCAGTTTCAAAAATTGTATTTCATTTTCTGGATAATTTACCCTCATTCTTCTTCCCATTGACCCTCAGGCTGTTACCAGTAGTAGTAGATGGAACATAGTACATTTAAAATGACTTCTTTCTGTTTTTCTCATCAGATGCACAAAATGCCTCAGTGTAGTTTAGTTTCTTAAGCACCAAAGGGAATTCCTGCAGATAATTTGGCTTTCTTATTTTTTTGGAAAAGCTAATGTTCAAAAATTCTGAAGTAGACTGAGCTTGCCTGTGCTCATCAAAGGTAATCTGCTTGGTCCCTGGTCAGTAGGACTTCTGGGGAAACTATAATTGAAATTAAAAATGACACGTCAATTAAATATATGATCTGTTCATTTGCTATTGAACCAAGGCACACCCAGAGGGCCAGCACAGTGACTTTGCAAGGCGCTAACTCCCAGAGGTTAAAAATTTGCTTCAAACTTGCCAAGGTCCTTAAGGACATATTCTAGAGGTCTCTTTCATAAATTTATATATTCAGCAGGGTAAAAAAAATTGTTATTTGTCTACCAACTTATTAGCATTTTATTTTATTATTTTTTTTTTTGCTTTACAATACTGTATTCATTTTGCTATACATTGACATGCATCAACCACGAGTGTATATAACCTCCCAATCCTGACCCCCCTCCCCCCTTCCATCCCACACCATCTGTCTGGATCATCCCCGAGCATCAGTCCCAAGCATCCTGCATCCTGCATCCTGCATCGAACCTAGACCGGCAATTCGTTTCACTTATGATATCATATATGTTACAATGCCACTCTCCCAAATCATCCCACCCTCTCCCTCTCCCACAGAGTCCAAAAGGCTGTTCTATACATCTGTGTCTCTTTTGCTGTCTCACGTACAGGTTTAACATTACCATCTTTCTAAATTCCATATATATGTGTTAGTATACTGTATTGGTGTTTTTCTTTCTGGCTTACTTCACTGTGTATAATTNTATACATTGACATGAATCAGCCACGAGTGTACATGAGCTCCCAATTCCGACTCCTCCTCCCCTCTCCTACTCCACACCATCCCTCCGGATCATCCCCGCGCATCAGTCCCAGGCATCCTGCATCGAACCTAGACCGGCAATTCGTTTCACTTATGATATCATATATGTTACAATGCCACTCTCCCAAATCATCCCACCCTCTCCCTCTCCAACAGAGTCCAAAAGGCTGTTCTATACATCTGTGTCTCTTTTGCTGTCTCACGTACAGGTTTAACATTACCATCTTTCTAAATTCCATATATATGTGTTAGTATACTGTATTGGTGTTTTTCTTTCTGGCTTACTTCACTGTGTATAATTGGCTCCAGTTTCATCCACCTCATTAGAACTGATTCAAATGTATTCTTTTTAATGGCTGAGTAGTACTCCATTGTGTATATGTACTACAGCTTTCTTATCCATTCATCTGCTGATGGACATCTAGGTTGCTTCCATGTCCTGGCTATTATAAATAGTGCTGTGATGAACATTGGGGTACACGTGTCTCTTTCAATTTTGATTAGCATCTTAAGTGAGTATATGTAAAATGCATACTGATTAAACTTAGGAATGAGATCTGGAAGGGGTAACTAATATTTTCGATGAAAGGACATAAAGTTATCAGAACAGAACAGAATTGGAAATCAAAACAAGCAAAAGGAAGTGTAACAGAAAACATGTAAAGGTTGACACTTTCATTAAAAAGTACATTGCCAAGACATAGGATCAGGATAGGGGAGACCCACGTTTTTAACAGTGAATGTGAAAAAAGGTTCTGGACATTTGAGAATTACTTTATTATTAAGTCAAGTGTGATAGGACATAAGAATATTATTATACTCTGCACTGACCAGATAAGTATCTGAAATATTGTGACCAATTGTAGGAGCCATGCATAGGATTTTGACATCTGCAGAGATGTCAGCTTTAACCTAGATGTGTGGGCTGTTTTGAGCACGTCCCATGTGGAACAGGGAGAAGGCAATGGCACCACACTCCAGTACTCTTGCCTGGAAAATCCCATGGACAGAGGAGCCTGGTAGGCTGCAGTCCATGGGGTTGCGAAGAGTCGGACACAACTGAGCAACTTCACTTTCACTTTTCACTTTCATTCACTGGAGAAGGAAATGGCAACCCACTCTAGTATTCTTGCCTGGAGAATCCTAGGGATGGGGGAGGCTGGTGGGCTGCCATCTCTGGGGTCGCACAAAGTCAGACACGACTGAAGCGACTTAGCAGCAGCAACAGCAGCCAGTGTTCTTGCCTGGAGAATCCCAGGGACGGCAGAGCCTGGTGGGCTGCCGTCTGTGGGGTCGCACAGAGTTGGACACGACTGAAGTGACTTAGCAGCATCAGCAGCAGCATGTGGAACAGAGGGGCTAAAGAAGCTGGGATTATCCAGTCAGGAGGAAAGGATGCCTATGGAGCTGTGATTCTGACACCTGAAGTTTTTTTCAGAGGCTGAATGAGTCAACTCTCTTTGATTCTTAAGGCAGAACACATGAACAGAAGCTATAGGGAAGTAGATTTTAACTCGAATTTATGGAAGGAAATTTTAACAATTGTAGTTGCTCATCAATGAAGTAGACTGTTTCACAGCCTAGCGAACTTTCTGTCACTTGGTGGGGAGGGCTAGGCTAGAATACCAGCGTCATGCCAGCACTGCAATAAGTGGAAGAAGGACAACTCTCAAGAGTCTTCCCCACTCTATGATTCTTTTAATTAAGATTAATACAATTAAAAAGCTTTTCTCATATCTATCGTTTATAAAATCCAGTTTGCTCTCTGGGACTTCCTTCATGCCCACTCATGTTTTCATATTTTCCCGTGAACGTTTCAGAAACGTTCACATGAGCGTATTTAAAAGGGTAGGCAAACTTACATAGTGACTGTATGTCCCTTTGACATTCATATGCTGTCAGATTGCTTCATTTTTTATTGCGGTATAGTCGATTTACAGTGTTACGTTGCTTTCAGGTGTACAGCACAATGAGTCAGCTGTACATGTACATATATCCACTCTCTTAGGCCTTTTTCCCCACACAGGTCATTATAGAGTGTTGAGTTGAGTTCCCTGTGCTATACCGTAGGTCTTTATTAGTTACCTGTTTTATACTAGTATGTATATGTCAATCCCAATCATCCAATTTATCCCTCTCCCCCTTTCCTTCCTGGTAGCTCTAAGTTTGTTTTCTACATTTGTGACTGTTTCTGTTTTGTAAATAAAAATTGCTTCATTTCTATCCTCGGCAAGATTAGGGCAGTCTACTCCATTCTATATGCCAGGATTTATTTCATTATTCTAAAGTTTAATGAAACACATGTACATTCTGAATGCACATCTTTGGGACCCACTGTGAATCTTATGGGACTTCCCTGGGATGCAGATGATAAAGAATCTGCCTGCAATGCAGGAGGCCAGGGTTTGGTCCCTGGAGAAGAGAAGATTCCCTGGAAAAGGAAATGGCAACCCCCTCCAGTATTCTTGCCTGGAGAACTCTATGGCCAGAATAGCCTGGTGAGCTACAGTCCATGGGGTCTCAAAGAGTTGGATGAATCCTACTGGGGATATACATCAGGAAATAGTTTAAAGAAACCACATGCCATCTTCAAGGTTAGCAGGTTGACAGACTCTTCTAATTAATCCTTTGGTCTTCTAATTAATCCTATGGGGGATCTAGATCCACGTATCCACCAGCCTCATCCTCTCTCATCCTCTGTACTCCTGCCACCTTATTTGCTGCCACTGCACCTGGTATAACCAGCCTTTAAAATTGAACATCTTCTATTTCTTATGCTGGAGAAAATTCTAGTATGGTTTTCTCTGTGTAAATCTCTGCAGTTACATTTTAAAAGTATATATAGATAGCACCTATATTTCTGCAGATTTTGGAGTTGTTCTAATTTTGGACTAGGACTTGGGATTGATCAGCTTTCTTTATCACATTTTCTTTCAAGGCATCCTAGAAATCCACAGGACTCAGAATCCCACCTTAGGGTAATGGTAGGTAGATAATCAGGCTGAGAAAATGAGCAGATCTAGAATACTCTTAGAACTATTTTCCGACTATGGCTTAACTGAACATGCTTAATTCAGAACCTAGTATCTGGGCTAGTTCACATCAAAGATGGTAAAAAGATCTTCTTAACAAAGACCGATTGCAGGCCTGGTGAAGTTTAGCACCTCCATAGGGGGGAATCTTAATTGGTGAAAGGCTTATATCTGTAGGAATAGGAGTATCAAATGAAACAGTTACCTGGCTTTCTGGGGTGTCAAAATTTGTCAGAGCAAGACATCCTTGTTCAAACCAATAGTCAAGAATCATAATCCTATTTTTGTTCTTGGCAGACTGCTTGTGTTGGGTGAAGTTTACCTTAGCATGTAGGTTCCTGGATCAGAAAGGAAAATGATGATACATGCCTGTTTTACTGGCCCAGTTTTTCCTACTGATAAACAATCATAACAGTTGTATTTACTGAAGACATCTGTGTGGTTCCATGGACATAAAATAAAGAAATGCTTAAGCTTATATTTATTAAGAAAGTGTGAAATGCAATCAGAATGTTTACTGTCCTTAAATTTCATAATATATACAAATTTTCTTTTTGCTTCTTTTCTTGTTCATATGGTTGTATTCTCCTACTGGCAGTGTTTATAACAAGAAAATACATTATTGCACCGTCTCTCCTTTTCTTTTTCCCTCAGTTGTTTAACACATACACAGCTCTGATTTCAGCAGCCAATGTGGTCTTAGATGAAGTTGAGCACTATATATTGTTTCTAGTGTTCAACTGTCTTATGGGGCTTTTCTCTTTCAGTTCAGTTCAGTCGCTTAGTCATGTCCAATTCTTTGTGACCCCATGGACTGGAGCACACCAGGCTTCCCTGTCCATCACCAGTTCCCAGAGATTACTCAAACTCATGTCCATTAAGTCAGTGATGCCATCCAACCATCTCATCCTCTGTTGTCCCTTTCTACTCCCGCCTTCAATCTTTCCCAGCATCAGAGTCTTTTCAAATGAGTCAGTTCTTTGCATCAGGTGGCCAAAG
>SJYA01002726.1:2158198-2183489 GCA_006410615.1 Neotragus moschatus | reverse complement strand
TTTGCATGTGCAGTGGGGTGGGAGGGTGGGGGGATTCTGAAACCACAGACTAGATTATTGGATTTGTAATGATCCACATTTAAAGAACACATTTTAACAGCTACTAGAAACATTGACATTTCTTTCTGGATGTGTTATACCTCCTGTTTGTGGAAGTTGATTACTGCCTTGAAATAAACTTGTTTAGGGACATACCATGGTTCATTTGTACTAGGTTAGTATCCTTACAAATTCCTCTGTCCTTCACTATATTAACATTTTTTGTTGCATTTTTATTTATTATCATTTCTGTGATTCTCAAGTCAAAATTTTTCAAAATTTTGAGACTTCAAGTATTAGAGCTGGTTCTTTTATTTTGTGTGTCTCTTTAATTCTATGAAGAATATATTGGAGAACAATTGTGTATCTTTTTTTTCTTTAAATATAGTAAAATATTTCACAGCTGGAGTCTATACTTAAAAATTAAAGTAGTTTAGCTTCAGGAAAGGCTTTGTAGAGTGGATTTCCTCCCAGTGAGAAGATTGAAAAATAATACAACACCATTATTAAGAATATCTTAGTGTTGTATTTATTTCCAGTGTCTATATTACTAGTGTATGAACTTCGAAGTCTATGGCAATCTACAAAATAAAGAATACTGATAATTCTTGAAACTAGAGTATGTAGAGAACTGGGTTTAAATTTGTGGCTCCCCTGAATAAGAGGCAAGTTCCTTTCCTGAAAGAAAGCACTTTTCCTTTTTAAGTTAGGCCTGCATTGTTCAAGTCCAGAAATCAAGGTTGATTCTAACTAGTAAAAGATTTGACTTGAAAAAGTCACAGCTTAATTGGAGGATGCAGGTTTAAAGTGGGCAGGGGGCAGGTAGACAAAGGGGATAGCTGTCTCCTTATTAATTAGAACTGGCATTTTATCATTTTTGCATTCTCTTTTTCCTGCCCTCAACCTCACCACTCCTTATCCTTTCTGTCCCTCTTTCCGCATTCCCCGTCTTCTTCCCTCCTTCGTTTCTGAGCTCTGGCCAGCCTGAGTTAGTAAGTCATCCTCCTGGTGATCGGAGGCCTGCCACATGCAGACGTTCACGTTGTGCGCTGGACAAGGGCACCAACCAGGGTTCAAGTGTGACTGCGCTCCAGCCAGCGTGCCGCATGCTGAGCTGTGCTCAGCTCCAGGAAGGGGTGCCTTTTCATTTTCACAAAAATGGAGTCTGCTCATCAAGCATGTGCTGCTGGTCCATATGCGACGAAAGGGAATTCTGATTTCCATCCAGCAGCCATATACGAAGGCGGGGTCTCTATCAAAATCTAATGCAGGAGATGGATGAGTGAACTGAGAAGATATAAACCCTGCTTCCCCAGCTCAGTCCTGGAGGAAGATGGTATTTTAAAAGGCAGGTTTTATTGTTATTTAGATGTGTTGAGGCCCACAGATCAGGAAACAACTGCCATTGAAATAGTAGTTTGNTATCAAAATCTAATGCAGGAGATGGATGAGTGAACTGAGAAGATATAAACCCTGCTTCCCCAGCTCAGTCCTGGAGGAAGATGGTATTTTAAAAGGCAGGTTTTATTGTTATTTAGATGTGTTGAGGCCCACAGATCAGGAAACAACTGCCATTGAAATAGTAGTTTGTTATGCTCCAAGATTTTAAGAGGACACATGGGCGTGGGGAGGAAGGCCCTTGGGAGCAAGGGGGAGTCTGAGTGGGTCAGGAGGCAGAAAGGGGAATGTGATGACAGCCTCTATTGTGGTTTCTGTATAAGGCATGTAAACAGGCTGAGGACTGGCTAGTTGGAATTCCTACAGCAGGCTCTGGGGCTTAGTGGCTTTCCTAAGTCATCAGATGCCTGTTTGGCTCTGGAGTGATTAGGCGGGGGGCAGTAGCCCAGTGTGAGAACCCAAGACTGGAGTGTTTGCCCTGTGAGCTCTGTATTGATGGTTTTCATTGAAAAGTGAGTTCCAGTGAGTTGTTAGTTAACTCTGAGCAGGGCAGTCCCTCCAGGATTCACAAGCCCCAGCTGTCAAAGCATTTGAATACAGAAAGGAAAGTGAAAGTGAAAGTTGCTCAGTCATGTCTGACTCTTTACGACCCCATGGACTATACAGTCCATGGAATTTTCTAGGCCAGAATACTGGAATGGGTAGCCTTTAGCTTCTCCAGGGGATCATCCCAACCCAGGGATTGAACCCAGGGTTGGGATTCAATTTTGCAGGTGGATTCTTTACCAGCTGAGCCACAGGGGAAGTAAAAGACATGCTTAATATAGCAGGCAGGTTCTTAGAGCCCCAGGGATGGCTTTATGTCATTAATTCCACTCTGACAAATGCTTATGGTTTCAACCATTCTCACTACAGACTCTCAGTGCATTTTTGGTTCTCAATATTTAGAGACTTCAAGTGTTGGGGTCAGGAAAAGATCTTTAAGATTTTCCTGAAATTTTGATAAGAGCATCACTTTAATGAACCCAGTGTTGACCCACAAAGTAAGCACTTTATGTGCATTTTAGAATGTATTTTTTGCCAAACCCCATGAAGGAATGTGGTTATTCCTATTAGCCCTGTTTAATAGATAAAGGAAATAGAGGGGGGAAAGTGGAAACAATGACAGATTTTATTTCCTTGGGCTCCAAAATCATTGCAGACAGTGACTACAGACATGAAATTAAAAGATGCTTGCTCCTTGGAAGAAGCGCTATGGCAAATCTAGACAACATATTAAAAAGCAGAGACACTACTTTGCCGATAAAGGTCTGTATAGTCAAAGCTATGATTTTTCCAGTAATTATGTGTGGATGTGAGAGTTGGACCGTAACAAAGGCTGAGTGCCCAAGAATTGATGCTTTAGAAGACTCTTGAGAGTCCCTCGAACAGCAAGGAGATAAAACCAGTTAATCCTAATGGAAATCAACCCTGAATATAAAGGACTAATGGTGAAGCCAAAGCTATAATATTTTGGCCACCTGATGCAATGAGTAGACAGACTTGTTGTAAAAGATCCTGATGCTGGGAAAGATCGAGGGCAGGAGAAGAAGAAGATGATAGAGGTTGAGATGGTTGGATGGCATCACTGACTCAATGGACCTGAGTTTGAGGAAACTCTGGGAGTTGGTGAAGAACTGGGAAGCCTGACGTGCTGCAGTCCGTGGGGTTGCAAAGAGTTGGACACGACTTAGCCACTGAACTGAACTGATCCTAGAGAATGTTCCAAATGGATCTGAGAATGTATATTCTGCTGCTTTTGGGTTGAATGCTCTATAAATATCAATTAAGTCCATCTGACTTAATATTTATAGAGCTGTAGATCAATCTGATCGAATGCTCTATAAATAACAGATAGGTCCATCTAATTTCTTAATGATTTTCTGTCTTGATGGCTTGTCCACTGGTGTAAGTGGAGTGTTGGAATCCCCCATGTTGTTACTGTCACTTTTTCTTTTCATGACTGTTAGTATTTGCCATGTGTATTGAGCTGCTCTTATGTTGGATGCATATATATTTACAATTATTGTATCTTCCTTGATTGATCCCTTGATAATTATGTAGTGTTCCTCTTGTCTCTTTTAACAACCTTTATTTTAAAGCCTATTTTGTGTGATATGAGTGTCACTTCTTCAGCTTTCTTTTGATTTCCATTTGCATGGAATACCTTTTCATCCTCACACTTTCAATCTGTATGCATCCCTAGATCTGAAGTGGGTCTCTTATAAACAGCATGTGTTAATATATGGATCTTATTTTTGTATTCATTTTAGCCAGTCTGTGTCTTTTGGTTGGGGCATTTAATCCATTTACATTTAAGGTAATTAATGATATGTATATTCTTATTGCTGTTTTGGATTTGTTTTGTAGGTCTTTTTTCTTCCCTTCCTCTTTTGCTCTCTTCTCTTGTGAGCAGATGACTAGATTGCTTTGCTTTTTTGTGTTTATTACAGACTTTCAGTTTGTGGTAACCATGAGGATTTGATATAGCAGACTGTATCTGTATAAGATTGTTTTGAATTACTGGTCTTTTAATTTCCAGACCATTCACTGCAGTCTGCATTTGTCCTCTGGTCTTCTTACGATCATTGGTTCGGGTAGCATATTTCTGTGTTGATGGTTTCCTACCTTTACTGCATATTTGCCTTTACTAGCCAGCCTTCCTCCTTGTAATGTTTTTGTTTTCTACTTGTATCTTTTTCTTTTCTGCCTAGAGAAGTTCCTTTAGCATTTTTGGTAAAGCTGTTTTGGTAGTGCTGAAATCTCTTAGCTTTTGTTTGTCTGTAAAGCTTTTGATTTCTCCATCAAGTCTGAATGAGAGCCTTGCTAGGGAGAGTATTCTTCATTGTAGGTTTTTCCCTTTCATCACTTTATATATATATATCATGCCACTTCCTTCTGACTTGTAGAGTTTTTGCTGAAAAATTAACTGATAACCTTTTGGGGATTTGTTGTTTTTTCCCTTGTTGCTTTTAATATTTTCTCTTTGTTTTTATCTTTTCACAGTTTGATTAATACATGTCTCAGCATGTTCCTCCTTGGGTTTATCCTATATGGGATTCTCTGAACATCCTGGACTTGAGTGAACATTTCCTTTCCCATGTGAGGGAAGTTTTTGCACCATTATCCCTTCAAATATTTTATCAAGCCCATTCTTTTCTTCTTTTGCGACCCCCACTGAGAATGTTTGCACGCTTAATGTTGTCCCAGAGGTCTCTTAAACTGCCCCTATTTCTTTGCATTCTTTTCCCTTTATTCTGTTCTGTGTCATTGAGTTTTACCTTTCCGTCTTCCAGCTTACTCCCCCCACCCTTTTGCTTCATTTACTCTGTTGATGCCTTCTAATATACTTTTCATTTCAGTCCTTGTTCATCTGTCCATGCTTTATATCACCTAGCTCTTCTTTAATATAATTTTGTTTATTTCTGGCTGTGCTGGATCTTTATTCTTGTGTGGGCCTTTCCCTAGCTGTGGAGGCCAGGCTTGCCCTTCGTTGTAGTGCATGGGCTTCTTATTGCGATGGCTTCTCTTGTTGTGGAGCATGGACTCTCAGGCGTGTGGCTCCAGTAATTGCCCTCACATGGGCTTAGTAGTTGCAGCTCCCAGCTCTAGAGCACAGGCTCAATAGTTGTGGCACATGGGCTTAGGATCTCTGCGCACGTGAGACCAGAGCTCGAACTTGTGTTCTGCACTGTCAGGCGGATTCTTTACCACTGAGCCACTAGGAAAACCCCTTATCTAGCTCTTTGTTAAATATTTCTTGTATCTTCTTGGTCTCTGTCTCCCCTCTTTTTCCAGGATCATGGATCATCTTGACTATCTTTATACCAAAGACTTTACTGAGTATATTGCTTGGTTCTACTTCACTTAGTTGCTATTTTGGGTTTTTATCTTGTTCCTTCATCTAGAACACATTTCTCTGTTGTCCCATTTTGTCTAACTTTCTGCGCTTGTGGTCTCCTTCCACAGACTGCAGAGTCGTAGCTCCGCTTGCTTCTTGTGTCTGACTCTTGACCCTGGTGGGTGAAGTTGATCCTGAGGCTTGTGCAGGCTTCTTGGTAGGAGGTACCTGCCCACTGGTGTGTGGAGCTGGGTCTTGTCTCTCTGGTGGGCAGAGCTGTTGCAGGAAAGGGGACCCCTTCCAGGGCCCAAAACTGGGCTCTTGTCTAACACTTGGAAAAGAATTGTCAGAGGAGACACGGCTGACAAAGCAAGAGATTTTATTGGGAAAGGGCACCCAGGTGGAGAGCAGTAGGGTAAGGGAACCCAGGAGAACTGCTCTCCCCATGGCTCACAGTCTCGGGTTTTATGGTGATGGGATTAGTTTCTGGGTGGTCTTTGGCCAGTCATTCTAATTCAGAGTCTTTCCTGGTGGGGCACACATTGCTCAGCCAAGATGGATGCTAGCGAGAGGGATTCTGGGAAGTGGACGGACACCCGGTGTCTCCTTTGGACCTTCCTGAACCCTTCTGGTTGGTGGTGGCTTATTAGTTCCATATTCCTTATCAGGATCTCCTGTCATAAAACAACTCATGCAAATGGTTACCCTGGTGCCTGGCCAGTGTGGGCGGTTTCAATCAGTGTGCTTCCTCTAACAGAGCCATGTCAAGAAGTGTGTTTAGTTGTGCTCAGGAAGGTTTTAGGCAGCTTGTCTGCTTATGAGTAGGGCTTTGTTCCTTCCTTGTTGGCTATTTGCCCTGAAGGGTCCTGGCCCTGGTGCTTACAGGCTGTTGGGTAGTGCCAGCTGTTTGTGTCTAAATGGCAGCCTCCAGTATACCAGTGAGTACTCCCAGGTTCCTCCACCACCAGTGTTCTTGTCCCCACAGTGAGTCATACCTGCACCTGCCTCCCCAGCAAGCCCTCCAAGACCTACAGGTCAGTCTGGCCCAGGATCCTATGAAATCACTGCTCTGTTTCTGGGTTCCAGTGCACACGATACTTTGTGTGCACCCTCCAGGTGTGAAGTTTCTGTTTCACCCAGTCCTGTGGGGTTCATGCGATCAATTCTGATTGGCCTTCACAGCCAGATTCTCTGGGGGCTATTCCTTCTGATGCCACACCCCCCCCCAGGCTGAAGAGCCACGTGAGGGGCTCAGAACTCTCACTTCTGTGGGAGAAACTTTATGATTAACTGTTTTCCAATTTGTAGGTCACCCATCTAGTGGGTCGCACAGAGTCGGACACGACTGAAGTAACTTAGCAGCAGCAGCAGCAGCATCTAGTGGGTATGGGATTTGATTTTATTTTGCTCCTTTTTTCATCCTGTTGTGGCTGCTGCTTTGCTCTTGGGTGGAGAATATTTTTCTGGTAGTTTTCAGTCTTTTTTGTTGACACAGTTCAGCAAGCAGTTAGTCCTGATCTTGGTGGTTTTGTGAGAGGAGGTGAGCTCAAGTCCTTCTACTTCACCATCTTCTCTCCAACTCCCTCTAATCCTACATATATTAATCTCTGCTGCTGCTGCTGCTGCTAAATCACTTCCATCGTGTCCGACTCTATGCGACCTCATAGACGGCAGCCCTCCAGGCTCCCCCATCCCTGGGATTCTCCAGGCAAGAACACTGGAGTGGGTTGCCATTTCCTTCTCCAATGCATGAAAGTCAAAAGTGAAAGTGAAGTTGCTCAGTCGTATCTGACCCTCAGCGACCCCATGGACTGTAGCCCACCAGGCTCCTCCATCCATGGGATTTTCCAGGCAAGAGTACTGGAGTGGGGTGCCATTGCCTTCTCCTATTAATCTCTAGCATGCACCTTTTCCACAATAAGTAATTGCTCTATATCTTTCTATATTCCCTTCTTAACCTGTTCCAAGACATTATTTATAGTTAGAGAAAGGAATCAGTTATTTATTTGAAACTTACTATCTTCCAGCATGAGCAGATTGTGCTTTATCTGTTTTGTGCTTAAAACACATAGATCTGCATAGTAGGAGGGACTGGAACACATTCCATTCACTTCTCGCGCATTTCTGGAAAGCCTATTTCCACTGCTGGGGAGTGTGCATTAAAAAAATAGAGTATTTGGAAGGAAGCATCTGAGTTAATGGAACAAATACCTGCAGGAAAAGAATTCTGACTACAGTCTTTGCATTTGATGCCCACCTAGCCTAGTCACCCTGACCATTCATTTCAGGATGGTGTTCAACTCTCTAATCTGTGGCTAAGTAACCATCATTTTTCCCCCAGGTGAATTCCTTACGAGAACTGCAGAAGCCAGTGACGGCTGCCAAGACCACTCCTGGTGCTGTCATTTGTATGCTCTTTTCCCCCCTGTCACATTTCTTCTAACTTAGCATCTGCTTTTCCTGGGATGTTGAGAAAGGCAAGATTTAGTTTCACCCCTGAGAAGAAGCTGATACTGTGTGTGAAATGTCAAGATGCATGAAAACGTTCACTCTTTCAGACAGCCAGAAGCAGTGACTCCCCCATCCTGCTGTGTTTAAACCTCTCTTCTCAGCATTGACAAAATACAAAGGAGGGTACAGACTTTGTTCCTGGCCTGGCAGAGCTTACCACCCATGTAGGAAGACAGGAAAACAAATATGGAAGAAAAGATGACCCCATGGGTCACTAGGTGTGTGCCACCAAGGGGCAGGGAGTTTGTGGTTCAAATACTGACCCTGCTCTCACTAGCTATGTGCCCTCAAGCACTAACTTCCCTGTGCCAACATTTACTTGTTTGTGAAATGAGAGAAAATAACCCCTACCTCTTAGTTGCTACTATTTGCTATAATAAATATTTATACCCAACTCAATACTAGGTACAAAACTGACAGTAGATGTTAGTTTTCTTTTGTAAATAATATACCAACCTTCAGACTTTTGTACCCCGTCTAGTAATTTAATCAAACCAAATATTTGTTGGATGCCTACTGTGTGCCAAGCACTGTGCTTGTTGGTGGGGGTTCAGGAGTGAAGGATGCACAGAGTTGGCTATTAGGAGGCAACTGTCTGCTGAGATGGTAGATGGAAGAAGACAGAATTCGACTTCTGTGATAAGTTCCCAGGAGTGCCAGGAAAGATGCCTAACTTGATCTTGAGGACTCTGGGAAGGCTTCCTGAGAACATCTATATATCTAAGCTAAGAACTGACAAATGAAAAGCAATTTTTCACTCATTAATTCACTTGATTGACATTTATGGAGTTTTTACTATGTGCCAGACACACTGAAGGAATTTGAGGTTGAAAGCAAAATAAAAAAAATTATAGATTATGATAGGGCTATGGAGGAATAATCAGAACAATCTGATAAATGCAAGACAGTATCAGAAGAAGGATGGAATATTTGCTGTTCTTAGCTTCAGTTCACAGATAGGGAAACTGAAGCATGAGAGTGGATAACTTGCCCAAGGTCACATAACTAACAAGTGGTTAGCAGATCTGAATGTGTTGCTTACAATCTCTTTGTAAAGATTTAATAAAATATTTATGAAGTTCTTAGCATACTGCCAACACATAGCATGTAATTTTTCTTTCTCTGTCTCCTGCATTTTACCCTGCTGACCTTACCTACCTACCTAACTCCGCACTTTCTAGAACTGTGCGGGGGGCCATAAATCGCCATTTCTAATGCAGGCAGATATTTATACGAAGAGCTTTATTTTGGTATCCTGACATGGTAATGAACTATACAGGCACACTGACAAGATGAAACGTCTTCTGGACACCTGGGTCCATCTCGGTAGCCACTGGTAAATGTTAATCTGCCCCAGTGTAGTCAGCTGTGTTGTTGAGATGTTTCTTGGTGTTTTGGAGCCATCTGTGCATTTAGACTGAGCCATCAACTGTACAGGAAAGGCAAACCCACAAGCCTGTTTATTAAATGCTCATAAAATTGATGTCCTGCCCTGTAACAAAACAATTATAAGTCATTAGATCCATGGAGAGCTGTTATTAAAATACTGGGGTAGGGGATACCAACAGCCTCTGATCAAAGATGTGGACTGTGTCTGTGTCACCAAGTCACTCATTTTTCCTGTTGATTTGCTTGAAGTGTTACTGAACTGACCAGTTGTTCTGGTATTATATAAACACAGCTTAAATCTGAGTACAAATGAAGCATTTAATTGCTTTGCATTTTTTCTCAAGTAAGATTTAAGAGAAAAGTGCAGCATTTCCCCAGCTAGATAGTTCTTATTTTCAGTGATACAAATTTTTTCCTCCTGCTTTTGCTCTAAAAACATGACTTTTGCCAGTCTTGAGCATAGCCACTATGACAGCTCAACCAGCAAGATAAAAGAAATAGCAAGTGTGAGCATCAGTTGACAGAAATGACTTTACCCAACCCATTGATGGATACAGAGAAGTGAAAGGCAAGGTTTCCACGTTCAAGAAGTTTCCAGTCTTTGAAAACAACTGAATCAATCCTAGAACGTCTGTAAAGTATCAGATGCAAAACCATGGAGTATAAACTAAAAGTAAAAGGGAGACATAAAATTTTTTTAAAATTGAAGGAGTGAAAGTATCAAGAGGGTTTGAGAGAGAAATGCACTGAATGATTTAGGAGATTTAAAAGATTTTTTCAAAGGTATGTACAGAGTTTGGGGAAGCTAGAAGGGGGAGGTGTAGACTCAGAGTTATCGCCACCCCAGGAGAGAGCTGTAGCTGTAGTTCTAGGAGTGGGTGGAGGAGGGGCTGTGTTCTTCTAAAAGACCAAGGCTTCTGCCTGTCAATAACTCTGCAGAGAAGGGGCCAAGGGAAGAAATCTCCAGATGTCTCAGTCCTATTGACCCCTGACCTTTCACCTGTGCCGCTTATTGGATTAGCCTACCATCAAGGGAACTCTGTTTTAGCGATTCATAGAAATTAGCTCCCTGGACCACAGAGCAGGATGGAATTGGGTAAAGAGGGGATCTGAAAAGGCAAAAGCATAAATCCTGCACAATGAAGAAGGTAGTGTTTTATATTTTCTATATAAAACCTTTCAGTTATCAAACAAAAAGGCAGACAGCCCAAATAAACATTTTGGAGAACTTGAATCATAGATATTATGTGGCATACACTTCTTATATTCATACCCATGAAGATTTGAATAATATGGGAACATTTCACAACTTTTGTTTTGCCTTGACTGACCACATAATCCTCCCTAACTGTATCAATGGGCAGTTTATAAATAATTCTATCAAACACTCAAGATACTGCTAATGAGTTAGCACTATGAGTACGTATATGGCCATTAAGGTCTGCTTCTTTAAAAGATAAATTAATTTTCACTCAAATATGATTGAATGTCTGCATAGAAAATAGAAATACCAGTGAAACTTTTATCTAATCTCTGAAAAGATGAGGGGAACATATGGCAGTTCTCTGCCCATTTGTATTTATTTATTATGCTGACCTAAATGAAGAGGTAAACTGATGCAAACTAATGTTCAAGAGTGAGTTTATGAAGGAATAACAGAGGAATTACACTTTGGGACATGTAAACTCTAGCACGTCACAGGCTCCTTTGAGGCACTGGGTGGGTTTCTTTATGGGTAGGGAAGGTCAAGATGGAGGGCTTCAGTTAGAGCCTGTTGAAATAAAAAACAAATGAAGGTCACCTTTGAAAATTCCCCTAGCAGTCAAAATCAATCCAGTCATACAGTCAAAACTCAATTCAGCTTATTTTGTGAGACCAACCCATATCTTGTTCATGTGTCTGGAAACCATGAACAGAACTCTCCAGGGCTGATATGTGGCAGCCCATAACCAATTCATTAGCATTTAAGAAAATGTCAATATTATCATTTACCAGAAATCAGCTTCTCAGTCCTTAAGTTTTGTTTTCCTGAGGACACATGCATAAAATTTTTCATTTTATACCTTTTGGTTTTATTTTAGGTTGATAATTTTCATTTTTCACAATTATTAATATTACTAAGGTCTCAGAAGGCCAGATGTCTGGAAATCAGTGATAGAGGGGTTTGTGTGGTATAACCCCACTAGGCTGGATGGTGTGGAGTGAACAGCCAGATAACCAGGTAGTTGCCCCGTTTTAGTCCAACAAGCCCAGGATGGCTTTGTCTTAAATGACCAGATGTTTATGAATGATCACTCTGTACTGTATGAAGTGCTAGACTCTGGAGGTGAGGGAGTCAAGAGTTTTTAAGCTTCCTGTCTTCTGATGACTTACAGGATAACGGCACAGAAACAAGTGTGGAAGTAAATGAAGAACAACTAAATGAGAAAAGAAAGGCTCTTTATGCTGAACTTGATAGAGCTAAGGAGCCAGCCACTATTAACCTGTATTCTGGCAGAGACTGAAAGCCTGGAAGAGGAGTGGGAAAGCCTTCTAGGGGAGAAAAAGGAAGGCATCAGGTGATGTCCTGAGTGAAAGTTCTTGGCAGGGGAAGTTGTAGGTGGGATAACTAGAAAGGGAACAGCTTCTTTCTGATTGGCTAGGCATGCATAGTTAGCTTTTTCTGATTGGCCCTAAATTGGAAGTGGGGACAAAATTTAGAAGAAGCTTTCAGTTATTAACATGTCCTGACTCTTTTGAATCAGTTGTTTACAAAACTTTTTATATACTAATAGCTTCTTGGATCATCACTAGAGATAGCAATCTAGTTTCCTGCAAGTCTAATAGCAGGCTGGCATCCTGGGTTGTTTATTGGAGATAAGTGGGGTGGTTTCTGCAGGTTTCTACAGGTTGTGGGTCAAAGTTTTATTTTTATATATAGTCTGCCCATTGTCCATTTCTATACTCAGTCTCACAAGTAGACCAATCATAAGGCCAGCTTTAATAAGAGGAGCAAGCGAGCATGGGGAGAAATAATGAGCTTTGGTGTCCGATGATTTGATTAGGCAAATTATTTACTCTCTTATGTCTTGGTTTCATTTTCTATAAAATAAGGATTAAAATATTTGCCTTATAGGGTAGTTTTGAAGAATAATGTAGTGTGTATAATGTGTCTTACATAGTGTTCTCTTAATTGGAGGGCCCATTTATATCTCTGAAAATTGTTGAAGACCCCAAAGAACTTGTGTATATGTGGGTTTTATCTATTGGTAATTTACTGTACCCGAAGTGAAAACTGAAAAAAGTTAGTAATTTATTTAAAATAACAATAATAAACATGTTGCATGCAAAAATAAATTATATACTTTTGATGAAAAGAACTACATTTTGAAAAACAAAAAAAAGTGAGAAGAGTAATATTGTTTTGTATTTCTGCAAATCTCTTTAATGTCTGACTTCATAGAGGACAGCTGGATTCTGAGATCTGCTTCCTCATTCAGTCTCTTGCTATGTCACATGTCATGTAACCTGTTCCCTCTGGAAACCTCCCCTGAACACTTATGAAAGAATGAGAATGAAAAAGACATATAATAGTTTAGTATTCTTCTAAAGTAATTTTTAACTCAGAGATCTTCTGAAGGGACTTGGGGGGCCCCAGGCCATAATTTGAATACAGCTGCTTTAGTTCCGAAATAAATTATTAATATCATTCAAAAACTATGGCATTGTTGACACATATTTTAAAGGGCACACCTTTATAGAGAGGTACTGGGCTTCCCAGGTGGTGCTAGTGATATAAAGAACCCACCTGCCAATGCAGGAGACATAAAAGATGAGGGTTTGAACCCTGGGTCAGGAAGATCCCCTGGAGGAGCGCATGGCAACCCACTCCAGTATTCTTGTCTGGAGAATTGCCATGGACAGAGGAGCCTGGTGGGCTACAGTCCATAGGGTCGCAAAGAAATTGGACACAACTGACAGCAACTTAGCACATGGCACTGCCTTCTACTCCCATTTGCTCTTAGATAAAATAAAGAGACCTTCTTTTGCAGAAGTCAAGTTTGAAGCTTAAAGCAAAGAGTGAAAGCCTTTGCAGACAAAGGCTGAACTAGAAGGAAGTTATTTTTCAGTAATATCTGAATGAGAGAAGTAAATGAAAGCACAGACCTACATCTTTCATACCTAGCTGTTATGGAAATATCAAGAGCAAAATACTGGAAAGTAAGTCCCGCTCAAATCAAACTCACGGGAGCGAGAACTCCCCCCCCCCCCCATTCTGGGAAGGGAGGCAGGTAACAAGTGTGGCAAATTCCCAACTCCTACTTAATTTACTAACTGTACTACTAAATAGTGAGGCCATTTTTCCCAGAGGCATAATTCTCAGAAGGAGCATTGCTGGTGAAAGGAGCCTCCTGGATTTTGGAATCCTAATCTTTTCAAAGTTATCAGAGGCTAGATATTAATTTATACTAAATTATCCATAACTGATAGACTCATATCTGAAATATCCTAAGGATATTAACTTATTAACCAAAGAAACTTACAGCAGTGGGTGTCACTGTAGGGCCACCTTCCCTGGCCTCATCAACTTGTACCACCTGTGTGAAAGGCTGACCCAAACTCTTAAGGTACATCATTGCCCTTATATGGTAGTTGAGGAAAATAATGTGCAGATATAAATCATTTCATTTTATTTTAGCCAGTAGATCCATCCTCCTCCTTTAAGAAGTGACTTCTTTTTTCCCTTCAGATTTTGCAAAGCAATTAACCTCTGGGTCAAAATTAGCTCAGATTTCATCTCTACTCTTTAATTCTCCTCAAATTTATAGTCAGTTGGAAACAAGAAAGTGAAAATTGAAAGTGTTTTTCTATTTTGCTCTATGGCATGCTTCTGTGAATGTTGTAGCGAAGTCTATAGGTCTGGTTCTGAGAGTAAAATTCTAAATTAAGTTTTGTAGTAACATATTAATAGATGTCAAGGGCTGAAACTGGATGGAAGAACTGAGGTCTCTTACTCAGGGACGGGTGAAAATCAAGACCTTCTTATACATTTTTGCCTAGCATTGTTGATAGTACCTACTCAGTTCATTCAGTTCAGTTCAGTCACTCAGTCATGTCCAGCTCTTTGTGACCTCGTGAATTGCAGCACGCCCAGCCTCCCTGTCCTTCACCAATTCCCAGAGTTCACCCAAACTCATGTCCATCGAGTCGGTGATACCATCCAGCCATCTCATGCTCTGTTGTCCTCTTCTCCTCCTGCCCCCAATACTTCCCAGCATCAGAGTCTTTTCCAATGAGTCAACTTTTCACATGAAGTGGCCAAAGTACTGGAGTTTCAGCTTCAGCATCAGTCCCTCCAGTGAACACCCAGGACTGATCTCCTTCAGAATGGACTGGTTGGATCTCCTTGCAGACCAAGGGACTCTCAAGAGTCTTCTCCAACATCACAGCTCAAAAGCATCAATTCTTTGGCACTCAGCTTTCTTCACAGTCCAACTCTCACATCCATACATGACCATTGGAAAAAACCATAGCCTTAACTAGATGGACCTTTGTTGGCAAAGTAATGTCTCTCCTTTGACAATATAAAGGCTTCTATAGTTGAGAGGCTCTCAGATTTGCAGATGGGTTAATCTCAGAATATTATAGAAAAACACATATGAAAGTAACCATAGAAGGCTGTATAAAGCAGGGGCCTGGTGTTTTTGAGCACCATTATTACCCAGAGGGGTGTCTAGTCAATGATTTTAGCCCAGGAACCATGGTCTCCCAAGAGACATAGTCCTCAAAGGCTTACCCTTGTCTGAATTCTTTGGAGAATTTGTTGGAAATGTAGGTTCTGAGCCTACTGAATCAGAATCACTGTGAGAGAGAGCCAGGGAATCTGGATTTCTAACCAGCTTCTCAGATGAGTCTGATGCAATAAAGTTTGATAACTGCTTCTCTAAGGAACAGATTACACTCAAGTGGACTAACTCCTGTCACAGTGTCTGCTCACGCAGAATAGGAGGTAGGTCTGTGTTAGTCTGCTGAGATCAAGGATAGATCCAGGGAGGGGTAAACTTAGATACTCAGGTCTGATCTTCTGATTTCTGGAGCAGAACAGCCTTAGGTTGACTCAGATGTGGCTTTCTGCTGGAGGCCTATCCTTTGGAGTGCTAGAAACAGGGGATATTGGTACCTGGAAGGCCTGGAAGGATATCATCAAAGCTTCAGGGTCTCCAATAGACTCTGCCTGACAGTGGGTTTACCTGCCTCTTCATCCTCTTTTCTTTCCCTGTCTGCCTGTCATCCTTTCTACAGTTCAGGATTAAATATAGTCCCACTCCCCACTGGTTGCTAACTTTGCTCCTCATTCCTTTCTTTCCCTGCTATTTGGTGCATCCTTAGAGACCGAGGGTTACACGTACTCTTTCTCTGTTCTCCATTAGCTCATTTTTGGGGGTTGTTTTACTCTGTGTTTCTGAATATACTGTGAATCAAAGTGGGAAGGTTCCCATTGAGATCCCATTCTCTTGATCTCAAAGAGAGGTTTGTTTCCTCAAACTCTATCATTTGCCACAGTGATTGTTAAATATTTTTTAGGATATAGAGTCATTTGTTAAAGGCTGGAGTGTGCAGAATCCTAGAGACTGGAGGAAACTGACCTGTTTTAAGCAAGTGGGGCACGCAGAGTCCATTTCTTCAACTTCCTAACGAAAGGCAGGGAGAATGAAACCTGAAAAACCACTACTTCATGTATCTTTTAGAATTGGGGGTCTGGGGAAGACAAAGATACATCCCTCACTGACTCTGGCAATGAGGTATGCCCCCTGGGATGTGGCAGCTATTACGTAAAGAGTCCAGGGGCTCTGTAAACTAGGTGATGGGAAGGAAAGTGGAAGGGAAAGCATTGGCATAGGCCATCTCACCCCCAGGGGGTTCTGCCAGGACCCTGATCTTTTTATCTGTGTATTTGAGTGATGAAGACTCAGCAGTGCAAGGGAAAGAATTCGGTGGATACTTTTTCGATGTAGAAATGCAGAACAAGTCAAGATAAGAGCAGGAGATAAAACTTGCCATTAAAAGTCATATTAGTAACTGATACTTACCCGAACAATCTGTCATTTAGTTTGTTTTAATTTCCCTCCCTAAATTATGAGCTTCTGTGGGCAAAATAGACCATGCGTTATGCAACTCAAGAGTCTCAGCGCCCGTGATGGCTGGCACACGGGAGACAGCACGCATGTTGAGTACATGAATGAGTGTGGTTATGTCTGTCAGAGTCCTCATCATGCTCATTTACTCTGTGGATATTTGATTGTCGAGTCTATGTGGTTGTAATTTTATCCACCTGTTTCCAGTCCTCATAATCATCACCATCCTTTCCCTCCATTGTTTCAGTATTACACAGAGAAACCAGATCTGCTGCAAGAGCCTCTGCTCCTCAGGAGCCAGGGCAGCACTCTGGTTAAGGGAACAGGCCCTGATGGCAAACTGTCCTGAGTCATGGCTTCCTGGCCTCTCTCAGGCCCACTTACTGCATCTGTAAAATGGGCACAATTAGGATATCTATCTCATAATATGCTTATCAATAATAAGAAATGGGTACTACGTCACTTAACATAGCACCTTATAGATAGTAACTCAGTAAAGGTTAGTTCTTATTACTCTTCATTACTTGGACTCAGTAAAAAGGTCAACATCCAGTCTCAGAAAGGTATGCATTGTCATTCTGAGACTTTCCCCTGTTGGTATAAGATAAAGAAGTGAGACTACCCCACTGTTACCTCTGAGGAACGTGTCTCTCTGACCTCTTGAGGAGCATTGCACATTCTCTAAGATGCCAGGGCACCCACAAATTGCATGAACCCCAGGTCTCACAAAACTTGGGTTTACCCATTTTTAGGCCTCCTTCCCATGGCAGTGAGTAAAAACTCGAGCTTCGTAACAATATATTAGAGGTTGCTGATCGTCACTGCAGATGGAAAAGTCATTTAAGACCAAGACTTGTAGCTAAACTGAAGTATCAGGGATAAAGATAGGAAAGGACAGCGTTTATACAAAAGAGTAACACTTTTTGGTAAAAGTACATTGATGAATTCAGTTCTATTTGGGTGCCCACAGTAAGGGGGACAGTTTATATGAGTGCTCTGAGAGGTAACAAGGAAATTTTGTTATCTCTATGTTTATGAGTTGAAGGGAGGAGCCATCTGAGCCATCTCTCCTGGAGACGTAACCCTGGAATACTGGTATGTGTGTGAGTTTGTGTGTCTCTAGTTTTCCTAAGGACAGAGGAGGAAGTGTGGTACGAAAATAACCAGATGACCAGCTTATGGTCAAATGCATAAGAAAGAATATCTTGTTTTGTCAAACATGGGATCAGTTATATGGGGTGCTTGCAATCTATCCTTAACAGAAGCTTTCCAAATGAATACATCTTAACCTAGGTGCAACAGTTCAAGGAAAGTCTTTTAAAGGCTGCTCCTGCCTCCAAGAAAATACTTTTTTTTTTAGAAAAGCTATATCATCTAGCATGCAAAATAGATCTCTGTGTTTGATGGGGATGGTTTCTAGAGAATTGGCTATTTTCTTAGCCAGGCACTGAATTGTCATCCCAGGAATCAAAATCAGACTAATTGCACCTGAACCTGTCATCCTCCGTATCTTGACTGGTACTGTCAGGACCAGGGTTTGTTTATGCTCAGATTCTCCCTGACTTCCTCCCCGAGCCCCTGAGGCTGCACTCTGGAACATACTGTAACTCTTCTTTCCTAACATAGAAAGGCAAATGAAATAACTCTTCTGTTACAGTTTAGAAGATGCATGGCCACAACAGCTCAGCTACCAGGGGACTCAGGAGCATACACTTCACTAGACAGTGGACAGCTCGTGGGGTTTGGTAATGGAAATAGCAGGAAATCAGAGGAGAGGACATGTGTTACATTTGTGTTAACATGTTAGTTAATTCTGGCTATCTAATTTATAGTTCATTTAGGGAATGGATTAAAAGAAGACATTGGGAGTCTCTGAGTATATGGAAAAGAAAATGTTAAAAAAAAATGTGGAGAATATAGCATTATATTAATTAATCTGTTAGACTTATTGCTCCTGTAACTCTCAAATCTGCAGACTTGGGACAGCTGAAATAATTACTTATTATTTTGGCTCTACCCCTACTTTGAGACCAGTCCTTCTTGGATGAAGGAAATATATAAAATCCAGACATACCCGTTTACCTGCTCAGTTTCAAATAGATCATCTACCTGGTCTTCCTGGCATCCTGATTTCCTAGAAACAGAAAATTTCTGGATTCTTTTATCCTCCATTTCAGTTCTCTTATAGATGGTTCCGACCTAGATCTCCTTCCTTAATACCATAATCCTTTTAGAAACCGCACTCCTGCCTTCTGCACAGGAAGTTTGACTTCTGCACAGGTGAACTTTTAACCATCACTCTTGTGCCTTTCTTTTCTTTTGCCTCACCTTATTGATCTGTCTGCACTCGTGTTCTTCACTTTTATGATTTGACTCCCCATGTTTGTGTCCACAGTTTGGACTCCACGTTCAGGAAATGCTTCCTTCAGCCTATTTTCAGTTAAGGTTGTTTTGTCAGTCACTTCTACTGAGGCAAGATCAAATAAAGAGGGAAAAGATGTGCCAGACCAGGATGAGAAATTATTCCCCCACAAGTGGTGAATCTAATCTTCAGTGTCCTCTCCTTTGCAAGTCCCAGGGGAACATTATTGCCATTAGAATATAAAAAAGGCATATGAGAATTTCAGCTTTGGCCAGAAGATACTGAAGGACAGGGAAGTCTGGTGTGCTGCAGTCCATGGGGTCACAAAGAGTTGAATATGACTTAGTGACCAAACAACATTTTCAATATATCAACATATTTTACATGCTTTTCTTAATTTTATGCCTTTGTGTAACTTTTGTTATTTAATACACAACCTTAAAATGTTTGAAAAATTAATAAGGGGCATATGGAAATCAGAAATATGATTAAGAAATTTGGGGATCGGGTTAGGCTACATCAGGTTACTTTTCTTTGTCAAATTTACAGTTATTTGAAAGTACCCATGGAAGAGACTTGGACAGGTGGAGAAAGCGTTATCATTTAATTTTTCTTATTCCAAAGAATATCTTTTTTCCATTTTTACTTTCGAGCTTGAATGGATTTAAAATTTTTGCTTCTAGTTCCCCACTGTTTTTTTAATTAATTTATTTTTTATTGAAGGATAATTGCTTTACAGAATTTTGCTGTTTTCTGTCAAACCTCAACATGAATCAATGTTTTCTTGTGTATAGAAGTATCATATTTGGAAAAGCAAAACATTTAATGATCTTTTAAAAGTCTTTCTGATTTTTGACTCAACAAGGAAAGCAAAACAAAACCAATTTGAAATATCCAAGCTACCTTCTGTAATTCTGTCTCTGCTTTTCTGTCTCTTCATTTGTCCTTCTCTCTTCCTTTTTCTTTTTTCTCTTGCTGTCCCTCTCTCTAAATGACTAGACAATTCATTATCTTTATATTATGGTGCTAGAATTATTTAAAAAAAATCTAGGGTCTCTCTCCCTGATGCCTCCAAATTATTTCTGGAATTTTCCTATAAAAGGATTTAACTGAAGAAAAATAGATTCAGAGTATAACTTTAAATTTTGGATATACTATTAATATATTTATTTAGAAGATAAAAATTTCTAAAAGAAAAGGAAGACAGAAAAAGTACTTGGAGTCACCCACGCAAAGCTTAGTCATAATTAATTTTAACACTGACATTAGATTTTTGAAAATTAGTCTTGATTAGTATTTTAAAGCCAAAGATGGAGGAGCTTTATACAATCTGCAAAAACAAGACTGGGAGAACACTGTGGCTCAGATCATGAGCTCCTTATTGCCAAATTCAGACTTAAATTGAAGAAAGTGAGGAAAGCCACTAGACCATTCAGGTATGACCTAAATCAAATCCCTTATGACTATACAGTAGAAGTGAGAAATAGATTCAAGGGACTAGATCTGATAGACAGGATGCCTGATGAACTATGGACAGAGGTTCGTGACATTGTACAGGAGACAGGGATCAAGACCATACCCCCCAAAAAAATAAATGCAAAAAAGCAAAATGGCTGTCTGGGGAGGCCTTACAAATAGCTGTGAAAAGAAGAGAAGCGAAAAGCAAAGAAGAACAGGAAAGATATTCCCATTTGAATGCAGAGTTCCAAAGAATAGCTCAGAGAGAGAAGAAAGCCTTCCTCAATGATCAATGCAAAGAAACAGAGGAAAAGAACAGAATGGGAAAGACTAGAGATCTCTTCAAGAAAATTAGAGATACCAAGGGAACATTTCATGCAAAGATGGGCTCAATAAAGGACAGAAGTGCTATAGACCTAACAGAAGCAGAAGATATTAAGAAGAGGTGACAAGAATACACAGAAGAACTGTACAAAAATCTTCATGACCCAGATAATCATGAAGGTGTGATCACTGACACTCACCTAAAACCGGACATCCTGGAATATGAAGTCAACTGGGCCTTAGGAAACACCACTATGAACAAAGTGAGTGGAGGTGATGGAACTCCAGCTGAGCTATTTCAAATCCTAAAAGATGATGCTCTGAAAGTGCTGCACTCAAAATGCCAGCAAATTTGGAAAACTCAGCAGTGGCCACAGGACTGGAAAAGGTNGGCAGGCTACAGTTGTGGGGTTGCAAGGAGTTGGACACGACTGAGTAACCTTCACTTTGACATCCACCATCATCTTTTTTATAGGTTTTTTTTTTTTTTGATGTAAAAGAAACATAAAACTTCATGCTTCAAAATGTAAGAAAAACAGAAAACAAAACAAAAACCTTTCTTATTTCTTGGAAAGATATTATCATAAGAGACAGAAATTTATTTATTGTAATTGAAATATAGTTGATTACAGTGTCATGTTAGCTTCAGGTATATAGCAGAAGTTGTATATATATGTCTGTGTGTGTTGTATATATATGTGTGTGTGTATATAAATAATATATGTGTGTATATGTATATANATGCTTCAAAATGTAAGAAAAACAGAAAACAAAACAAAAACCTTTCTTATTTCTTGGAAAGATATTATCATAAGAGACAGAAATTTATTTATTGTAATTGAAATATAGTTGATTACAGTGTCATGTTAGCTTCAGGTATATAGCAGAAGTTGTATATATATGTCTGTGTGTGTTGTATATATATGTGTGTGTGTATATAAATAATATATGTGTGTATATGTATATATTAATATATGTGTGTATATAAAAGAAAATTTTTTCAGATTCTTTTCTTATATAGATTATTATAAAATAATGAGTATAGTTCACTGTGCTATGCAATAGGCCCTTATTGCTTATCTATTTTATATATTGTACAGTGTATATGTTACTCCTAATTTATCCCTCCCTCCTTCCCCTTTGGTAACCAGTGAAACTTATCTTTTTAAGTTATTACCCCAAAGTCTTTGTAGAATGCTCTACAGCCTCTCAAAGAAAACCAATAAACTAAGAAATTTGTTCATATTTATCAGTGTGAAACTGATGCATAAAAATGCTAAAATATTTTTATGCCATGTTTTGTTCAAAGTTGGCTAATTACTGTAAAAGTCCTAAAACCTGAGTAGATTTATACAATAAAGTTTAATTTCTCAGTCGTGCAGAGTCCAGTTCTGGTTTTCCTGTTGGGCAGTTCTCCTGAGAAGGTCTCCTTTAAGTAGAAACTCAAGAATCCAGAGGGCTTCCATCTTATGGCTCCATCATCCTGTACCTTCAAGATTTCCCTGTCACTATTGGGAAAATAATCTATTCTCAGTGCTTAGTTACCTTAGCTGTAAGCCAAACATCGCTTTTCTTCATATCCTCTGACAAGAACTGGTCATATGTTCCCTTCTTGTAGACAAGGGAGCCCAGAAATGGGCTGTCTAGACAACCACTTTATAGCGTACATCTGGATTGTTCAGTCATATCCAGTAAATACACAGCTCCTGTCTCAAGTTCCCAAGTGCCCCACCACTGGCTGGTTAACTAGGAGCACCAGAGGAGGTGGGCTCCAGGACACTGTTCCACTGCTCTCTCTGGCATCTCTTCGGATTGGTGGTGAAAGTGAAAGTCGCTCAGTTGTGTCCAACTCTTTGCAATCCCATGGACCACAGCCCACCAGGCTCATCTGTCCATGGAATTCTCCAGGCAAGAATACTGGGGTGGGTTGCCATTCCCTTCTCCAGGGGATCTTCCATACCCTGGGATCAAACCCGGGTCTTCCATACTGAATTCAGATTCTTTACCATCTGAGCCGCCAGGGAAACCCAGCTCTGATTGATGGTACCCATTCCATATTGGTTATTAACTAATTTTCAAGTCATACTTGCAATTGAAATATCTTTCCAAGTCCTGTTTTCCAAACTCACTGCCTCTAACTTAATTTTTGTTGTCACTGGCCTCCAGTTTCAGATTTCATCCTCTCTTTGGGAGCATCTTTGGATTTGATGATTGGTACCATCCTTGAATTCCCTATCTTCCCTTCCATCCTGACTTCACAGCCATAATCCAGACCCACCGTATTCATGCCATTCCCCTCCTGAGTGTCCTAACCACCCAAGCGGGGAGTCTGACATCCCAAGGCACTCAGAGTCTTTATAATCTCCAGGGCTTTCTGGACCTGTCACTGTCACTCTCCACCACGCCTGATATAGGCTACTGGCCTCTGCTTCCTGAATGTCTCTCCCTTAGCCTCCCTTCAGTGAAGAGGTATTTCCAAACCCTCTTCATCAAAATCTGCCTGGCCAGTATTTCTTTTTTCAGGGAGCTTTGAACACCATTAGCCAAAGTAATGAACATCTCTGCTGAAATGTTTTAATGGTCTGCCCATCCCAGACAGTGCATTTCCCTGACAGCTGGAGACAGCTAAAGATAAAACCTTAGCTCAAAAAGCAGCACACTCTGGTTCTTTCAGACACTACAGTGGCATCAAATGACACTCTTCCTCCCCTGTCTCTGACAGCCGCTGATTTCTTTCCTGCATTCCTGATTCCCTGCCTTTCTGTTCATAACTGATAATTTATATGCAAATAATTTTCAGTATCTGACCATTATAAACTGAAAAAAATTGCATAATCTCCTTCGTGGAACCCGAATTACACGCATTTAAAACATACAACTCATGTAGCCAGCAACATTTTAAATGAACAAATATAAAGTATTGCCTTTGCACTAGTTCATATTTTCTTAAAATGTGACATGAGGATTTCTAACTCTGATCTCTGTTTCAAATTTAAGATGCAAGATCCATCTTGTGCTAGTGATTTAAAAAGGATGATTCTTGCTAAATTCTTAGTAATATCAGCTAACAGAGCAAAGATCAGAGTCTGGGAAAAACTGAGAGGAAGCAAAACAGAGAAACATGGTGGGAGAAAAGAGAGAGTGAATGGGGAGAAAAGACTGGTACAGCTAGACAGCAGAAGAACAGTCAGTAGAAGTTAAGAGAACCAGATTGTAAGCTCTGGGTTTTGAATGAAGAATGGAAGGATAATGAAGGATGGATTTAGCAAGTGATAGAGTATAGCAAGTTTAGTTGAGTTAGGAGAAACCCTGGGGGTTTCTGATACATGGGATCATTGGCATATGTGTGCTGAACACGATCTGCATTCACATAACTACATGCGAGCTCAATCATGTCCAACTCTTTGCAACCATATGGACTGTAGCCTTCCAGGCTCCTCTGTCCATGGCATTTTCCAGGCAAGTATAGTGGAATGGGTTGCCATTTTATTCTCCAGAAGATCTTCCAAACCCAGGGATCAAATCCACGTCTTTTGCATCTCCTGCATTGGCAGGCAAATTCTTTATCACTGCGCCACCTGGGAAGCCCTATTATCAGCTTTCATAATTATGATTGTAAATTGTAACTAGGGATGCTACTCCTGGAAAAAAATATGGTCACATTTGTTCAGCCTCCATGTATTATCAACTCTGAGTTTCACGTAGCTGTGTTTCTGCAGGCAGGGCTTCCCTGGTGGCTCAGATGTTAAAGAATCTGCCTGCAATGTAGGAGACCCAGCTTCAATCACTGGGTCAGGAAGATATCCTAAAGAAGGGAATGGTTACCCACTCCAGTATTCTTGCCTGGAGAATTCCATGGACAGAGGAGCCTGGTGGGCTACAGTCTATGGGGGTTGCAAACAGTGAGATATAACTGGGTAACTAATGCTTTCACTTTCACTTTCTCTGGATGGTTTTCAGGACAGGTTTTTAAGACTGTGATTCCCTTATGAATTACTCAGAATGGCTAGGAAATCCCAGAGACCCATTTTGAATATCACTTCCACAGTATTCTTTTATCTTCTGGTCTGGGAAAGACTAATATCGAAGACAGAGAAAAAGGGAAAACTCAGAACTGAAATATAGAACAGCTTTGACTTTTTGGATTAAGCAGGATTACCCATGATCTGGAGGGATCACTTTTTCTGAGCCTAAATTAAATTGGGCATTTGGTTCCACGGGAACTGGGTAATGTCTTTGCTTTGTAGCTTTCATCAAATTTCAGTCTGTAATATGTCACTGACATGGGGATGTTAAACTTAGGCAAATCAGACCTTCCTTAAAACCAGATTATTTCCTGTCCCTGTGTAATCTTTAGGATCAGCCGTAGTGGCAACAACCACAAAACTCTGACATAGGCTATGTCACATCATAAAGTTTTGAATTTCAAATGTTGGCCTTTACTAGCTCTGGTCTTGTACCATTGACCACTTTCTTATGATTAACACTGACTGTGTTTTTCTAGATTTCTGTTTATTCTGCATGTTTTTTTAATCACCATTAATCAATAGATGAGTAATTCTTAGATCAATAGATCAGTAATTCTTTAGATCAGTTATCTTCAAAGTGACAGGGGTGGTGGGAGATGGTAGAGGTGATATTCATACCAAGAGGTATACAAACTTATATATTAGCCATTAATATTAGAAAATGTATTTTTGCCTTAAATTTTTTTTTTAATTTTTATTTTTACTTTATTTTACTTTACAATACTGTATTGGTTTTGCCATACATTGACATGAATCCCCCATGGGTGTACATGAGTTCCCAATCCTG